>OVBI01000191.1:0-120349 GCA_900406495.1 Sisymbrium altissimum
TCTGTAGCAAAACATGTTGTAGGATGAAGAAGTAGTTAGTTAGTTACTAGCAATTAATATCTCTTATTAACAAAAGCAATTAATATCTCTTTTGCATAATTTTGGATCCAAACACTGCTTCTTTGTTGTAAAGAAGCTTATTAACAAAAGGAATAAGGAAACACTACAAGAAAAGAACATAGACTCATAATAGAAGAATTCAAACCTGCATATTTGGCACCAAAATTAAGAAATAAACAAGTGATGGAACCCGGCTAGACTACAAGGTCTGAGCAACAAGATAATCGCAAGGGTGCTTGATTTCAAAAATCCCGATCGAGGAACATAAGTCATTATTTTAAATATCATATATTAAAAATATTGCGCCTTACATATTTCATCCAGTTCTATCAACTAGAGATGAGAGAAAAAAAAAACGAAAGACAAAGACAAAAAGTAAAAAAAAAATACACCTTGTGAAACCATTTAATCGAAGAAAACCCTATATGCCTCTATTTTGTTTCGGCAATGAAGAACTGTAAGCAAGAAGAGAAGTTGTATCCATCATCTCAACTTGGGGAGGACACGGCATCGATTCCATCCACCTTGGGAACAGCAATTGTAAGTAGATGATAGGACCTTTATCTTCCCAAACTGGCTTGTTGGATCTAAAATAACCATCCATATAGCTTTCAAAAACATTCTGGTTCAGGGAAAAACCTTGATGATTATCGTCGGTGAGGCTTTTGTAGTTTTGTGTCTTCACGTTGTATGATACCAAATAACGGTTCTTGACTCCATAAATAGACAAGATTGCAATCAAAAGGATGCATTGTTATGGGTGCATAATATCTGATATCAAACTGGAGGCGAATTTCCCACAAAAGTTGCCAGGAATCATCGTTGTTCAACCTCCAAACCGTGAGAATGCAGTCAATGCTCTTTTGAAGTCCCGGTTGTGATCCGGGTTATGATCGGGGAGAAGAATAGCTCGACATATATCCGATTCGCCATAGAAATCATGAGCAGAAATTGGTTCGGGTTCTTCATGCAAACTTTCTTGAGAAAAAAAGTATAACGTCCCATTCAGATCCATAGGAAGAATAGGGTTGGTAAAGTAACGAGGGCAGTGAAGTCGCTTACAAGTCCATATGCCTGTGTCAGACGAATACACACACAAACACAGAAAAGTACCCGAGGATTGACTCATCCGTCCACATGAAGCCAACTTAACCACTTTGAATCCCAGAACAACACCATCCTTGTCCGTGCGCGTCACCAGACCAAACGGAATACATAAATATCGATACGGAAACGCAGGGATTATAACCCACTGTTGTAACACTGGATTACCCACATAAGTATCCCCATTAGCTCCTTCCACCTAAACCAATCCACTGGAATTAGAAGCCCTAAGGGACCCAAGATATAAAGGATCTCCGAATGCTACCATCTCCCGAAAATACGAACCTAGAGACTTTGGAAGACCCCATGTGTCGCATCCATGGAAGTTTAAGATTTCTTTTGCTCCGCGCAGTGACCAACAACAAGAGGAATTTTGGTGCAAAGACACAAAGAGACGGCGGAAATACACAGATTCAACTGCCGATTTCCATCTTCTGCACACCGATTTGAATCTCGAGATGCTTCTCAAGGGTAACCTTGCTAGAATCTCCGTTAAAATCCCCTCTGGCAGATGTTGTGTGCTCTTGTTTGGTGTTTCCATTGGATAATTAATTAGGGTTAGGGTTTCCGTTAAAATTCTTATATCATTAATTTTTTTCTATATATGGGCTACTCTTATACCATGTCTTTACGTTTGCCTCTTGTAGTAAAAAAGATCAGACTATGTTTATTAGTCTCTATACTCACAGAATAAACGAGATCTCAACTTAAATTCTTGGAAGTGAACAAAAGATCAAAGAGCAAAAGAAGTCGTGTAATGTCAGTAATTATAAAACGAAGACATGCAGACACATGCACTGCTAGAGCATTTATGAGAATAAGTTTAGACAAAGCACTAAAAAAGAAGGAAGCATAACCAGAAATTCAAGGTGGGGATGCCAATTTTTGTGTTTACTTCTGCCTCTTGTAGATCTTAGCCAAGAAAGATTTTAGCACTGCTTGAATTGCTTTACTTTGGTGAGCTTCAATCAGCTTCGTCAGCTTTTCATAGCTTTCCTTCTCATATTCCACGAATGCTGCCTATAAAAAGACAAAGATTAAACGCAAATTATGTTACATAGAACACATCTCTGACGTACCCCTAATTTTCTTAACAAGATGAACCAATAATAACATTCTCTTTTTCTACTCCCCTTGACTAAGGAAAGGGCTGAGTTAATGGTTAGTGCCAAACCTCGAGATTAAGCTCTTTGTAGAGAGCTTTCACCTTAGCAACGTTTGATGGTTCGCGTCTACCATAGTTTTCCTGAGACATCGAAAACTTATTCAGTCAGAAAACATGCTGTTCCTACTTCAAAACAGGATTCAAATCCTATGCAGAAAGTGAGCTTTCTGCGCATGAGAAAGACACTGATTCTCACATATAATATTTTAGTTTGTTCTTCACTGCAGCGTTCCAATGCCTTAACCACCAACCAGGAGCATTTGAAATCTTCTATGTCTGTCCCTATCTACATTATACAACGCATGTCTCCGTCAGATAAACACCAAAATACAAGGCTTTGAGAACCCAATGTGTAGGCATATTTCCTCACCTTGCCAAGTGTCTCAGGGCTAGAAAAACAATCCAGATAGTCATCCTATGGAAAAGAAAGGATATCAACATGCTAAAATGGCTCTAGTTGATCATGAAATGAGCCAATTATATAAACACTCATGTATTAGTAGTTCACTACCTGTACTTGAAAGTAAACTCCCATGTCAACAAGAACATTCTTCACATCAGTATGGTTTTCCAAATTTTCTCCCGCCATAAGCAATGCGCAAGCAACCTGAGCACAAGAAGGAATAAGGACCTCCTTTTGACAACAGATTTAGAATGTTCATACGTTCTTTAGAGTATCAACGGAAGTAACTACCAGTGTTCAACAGATCATCTCACTACATCCAAACTTTCTCAGTCAAAACAAAACGTGTCTAGCTTACGAAAACGTTAAGGTTGCTGCAACTGACCCTATGCGTGACTCTAAAAAGCAAGAGAGAGAGAGAAAGTGATTCAGACTCCATACTCACAGGAAGATAAAACGAGTAATAAGCTGTTTTGTACTTGACAATACGCCGGTGGCTGCACGTTTTACAAAACTACATCATCAGCCAGAACATGTAGTGCTATTTCACTGCATCATCCATCAAAAAGAGATGATATTATATTCCCTCACATTTGTAATGAGTACTTGGACAAATCTTTTTCTCCATCAAAGGTAGTGATCAAATCAATCATCTGGCCGCAAGCTGTTTGAAACTCTACCTAGAACCAAGTAAAGGAATAGAGCTGGGATAACTGAGAAACGGAAAGTCAAAAATCCAGTCAAGAAACGTCAAAGAGATAAACCTCGCTAAACAAATCAACAAGGTCAACATAGTAAGGCTTTCCCCTGAAGTGTTTCTTGAGAATCCTGTGGATATGATTGCGAAGGAGAAGTCCATCGTTAATGGCGATCATACCAACCTGTGGCTTTCTGAACCAGCAAGGCTGGCCACGTCGTGTGACAGAGTTGTCCATCATATCATCAAGCACGAGGAAATAAGCTTGAAGCTTCACATGCAAATACAAAAGTAGCATTAAGAAGAAACACAAGAACGTAATAAAGATTAAGAAAGTAAGTAGAAAGAGGAATAATACCCATTCAATGCACCAACCAAGAGCACATGAAAGAAAAACCTCTTCCTGGTTCAATTCTTGGCCTTGTTTCAACAGCTTGTAGCTATCAACCACGGAGAGACCACGATTTAGCTTCCCTGCAGAAGAGAACAGAAACAGAGTAAATGTTTGTATTGTATGTGGGTGATTAGTTTCCGATGTAATGTCCAAAGTGAGGGCTCTAACCGCCGGGGACATTGTAGTCAAGCATCTGCAAAGAGAGCCCTAATCAGAAGAAACGAATTTTGATCAAAAGTATTCGAGTTAAAATTTGAAAACTGAAGTGAAATCCGAAGGAGTGCCTGTTCAAGCCATTGACGAGACTCCTGGGTGAATTCGAAGGCAGGATCTTGAAGCAGGTCAGACTTAAGAATGGAATAAACATCAAGGAAGGCTGATTTCAGATCCGCCATTAATGATGATCAAGGAAGGTGAACAGACCAAAGTTTTTTTTTTTTTTTTTGGGCAAATGTGAACAGACCAAAGCTAAAATCTCAGAAAAGCATGGTTATATAGTGTCACGTAATGGGCACTAAACCACATTTAAAATGGGCTTCATGCTTATATATTATCACGTAATGGGCCACTAAACCACTTTTTAAATGGGCTTCTTGCTTATATATTGTCACGTAATAGGCCACCAAAACCCATTTAAAATGTGCTTAGCTATGCTTACCAAAAGTTTAAGGATTAAAAATAGAGTGAAATCTCAAATTATATCATGTATGCATTTACCTTGAATATCTCTTTTTCAAGTTTTTCCCAATAAAAATGCATTTATCAAAAATTATGTGTAAATTATCAATTCATCAACAAAGTATCTATTATTTTTAAAAATTTTAGTTATCATTTATAAATAAATAAAAAATTTGATGGAACAAGCCCATAAAATCATAAATATAGCCTAACTCATTTTTGGATTTTTTTAAGATTGTATGATATCTACCATTCCAAAGTCTTTATTCTTATGTTGTTTGATTCTGAATTCTTGAAAAATCAAAATTGTAAAAGATATGAAATTCAGGTAGCCAAATACATGATTTGGATTTTGATAGGCTCTGGAGATATATGGTCGTGGAAGAAGTGGAGGGAAATATAAAAAGGTGATGAAGGATTAGAAAGAAAAGAAAGACTCTAGTAGAGATAGAGTATTTGCTGTTATAAGCTTTCATATAAATACCTGTAACAGAGTGAGTAGAAGGCATCGAAGATCATATTTGTAAACTGAGAGAGTGACAGATTGTAGTGAGAGAGAGACTAGCTCGTGAGAGGGTCTCGAATCTACATTTGTTGAGTGTAATTCTAGAAATACAGTTAGGTTCTTATCAGACTTATCTTTTTCTATATATATGAAAGAGTTAACAAACAAATAATAATAATGAATTCTTTTTTATGTGGACTGCACAAATATTGTCATTAATTTTGGAAATTAAAGACGACTCAATTTTTTTAAATATTATATCTCTTGAAAACATGAATAGTTTTATGAATAGTTTTCTCCAAAGTGAACAAGAGTATGCCATTTCTATTGAAGATTGGAAATCACACCCCAGACTACAAAAGGTTTAAGGAAACAGATCAATCCATCAATCCATTCAATGGTTTTGGAAGGTTGAAATACTTTAATGGTAGGTGAGTGAATAATCAAAGACATTTTCATTATAGAAATATTATGTACAATTTCACATCCGAACATGAATAAAGCACATGTATCATATATGCATTCGCTATCTCTACCAAAATATTATGTCCAATTTTATATCCAAACATGAATAAAACAGAGATACCCTTGAAAATCTCTTTTTCAAATTTTGTTCTAATATTAATGCACTTATCAACAAAAATCTGAGTAAATTATCAATTAATCAATATATATAGTATGGACATTCTAGTACTTCCCTAATAACCTAAAACATCAATATCATCATCTGCTACAATTCTTGTGGTTTCCATTTTCTAAGTTCAGCATCGACAATGCAGTGTGCTTCCTCTGCAATTTCTGCATTTCTTAAAGCAGCATCAATCGCAGCCTTTACCTCTTCCATCTCTTTCATCTTCTCCTCCAACATTCTCTCCCCTTCTTCTCTGCTTGCATTGATCTCTTCCAGCTGAGCAGCAACCGTTTTGGCTTTGTATTGCACCATTCTCTCCGACTCTTCATGCTTCCCTCTCAACTCCTCGTATTCCTTCAGCGAAATTCTAATCTTCTTATCAGGCTCATCATGCGTCAAGCTCTCCTTCTTATCAGTAAGTACTCTCATGTCTTCCACAGCTCTCTTCTCTGCGGTTTTCGCTTTCTCCACCGCTCTTCCAACTATCTCCAACTGCTTCATTGCTTCACCCATCACCATATGTGTTGCTGCTGCTTCTCTCCTGAGTTCATCAACGTTCATCCTCATCTCTTCTGCTTCTTGTCTTGTTCTCTCTGCTTCACACATAATTTCGTCTACCTTACGGCTTGCTTCAACCCATTCTCCTTCTTCAACTTCTTGTCTCTCCTTTTCCTTTCCCTTCAAGTCTATGTTCTCTCTCTGCACTCCGTCTAACTCCACCGTGAGTGATCCCACCAAGCTTTTGTATGATCTTTCCTCATCACATATCTCTTGCATCGCACTCTTGGCCTCTTTGAGTTCACGAGCAAGTTTGATCTCCTCTTGTAAACGTTCGTTTTCGGCAGATATCTCCGCAAGCTCATCTATATCTTTCCTCAGTTCAGGGTCACAATCTCGCCTCAGATCCTCCAGCCTCTGCTCTGCCTCTCGTTTCATTGCGGCGTAAGTTTCTCTCGTGGCGATGCTCTCCTCGTTTATCTTTTCCTCTTCCTCTCTTTTCTTAACAGCATTGGATTTCAATCTCTCAGCAGCTTCTCGCATCTCTACTATCTCCTGTGTCATGTCTTTAATCTTTTTGGAGTTAACCATTGATGCACACTCTGCTTCCTCTGCCTTTTGAAGCTCAGATAACCTTTCTTCCACGGAAATGCTAAATTGTTGTTTTATTTCCGCGAGTTCCCGCTTCGCCATGTATAGCTCTGCGATGACTAAAATGTAATTCTCTCTTGCGCTCTCTGTTTCGTGGTTTGCAGATTGAAGTTTCTCTAACCGTTGAGTCATGGTGTGTTTGGTCAAGATCGCAGATTTTCTCGATTGTTTGGTGGCTTCTAGTTTAGCCCTCAAATCAGCTGCCTTTCGCTGAGCAGAGTCGAGATCAGAGAGAGCTTGTGCTTTAGCTTTGACAGCGTTATCAAGACACAGCTGGACTCTATTCATTTCTTGCTCTGCTAACAGAAGCTGGGTCTCTTTTTCCGACACATCCGGTGCATCCTTAAAGAAGACAGAACGAAAGAAAGCTATTTCAGAGAAATGGTGCAATGGGAATGAGAGTTAAAGGAGCCAGAGAAGGATGAATATACGGTACCTGAGAGTGGGAGGAGGAGGAGGAGGAGAGACGCGGTGGTTGTTGCTTTGAGAAGCTAACTTGACGAAATAAACTAACGGCGGCTCTAACGGATTGAAAAGGAGCACGCGTGTCAATCTCTCCAACCTCACTACTCCGAGGAGGAGTCTCCGGAGGCATCACCGGAGCATCCGCTCTGATCTTCGCCATCGATGAAACACAAAATGTTTTGTCTTGTTTTACGTAATGAAGCAGAGAGAGAGAGAGTTTGATGTTGATCCTCTGGTTGTTTCGTCTTCCAAATAATGAACCAGAGGGTCACCATGTTTTGCGCTCATGTCTTTTGTTTACTCTAAGCCCTTCCTTTCCTTTCCTTTCCTTTTATCCATTCTTCTAATTTTAGGCATCAAATCTTTGATCTTGAATCCTAAAATAAGAAACCTTAAAGTATTTAGAAATAATATCATTTTCTTAAGGTGATTTTAAAAGATTTATAAGATTTTGTCGCAAATGAAAAAATGAAATGAAAACTATCAATTAAGGACCTCATAATTAAGGATGAAATCCAGTTAAAATTAATATTAAGACGGAAAACTTGGTAGCCAAGTCTCTTCCTCTGTAATAATGGAGGGTTTTATTTGTTGTTAGTTTTTACATTTCAAGTGTTTTTTCTTCCACTTCGGGAGCTTCAGTAGTCTTTTTCTTTAGGTTTCCAAACCAATTAAAACGCTCGGGTTGATCTTGCAACAGTAGTATAAGCCGGATGGATTTGGTGTCATAGTACAACTTCCTATTGCTTATTACTCACTGATGATTAAATAAAAGGAAAACTGATCGTATTTCTAATCCAGAAAACATACGAAGTAGCCAGCAACAAGAGCATATCTAAACAATGGCAATAAGGTTAAGAAAGTTATGTGTGCCTGCGCCTTTTGACGTTATCTTCTGTGAATGTCTCCCATCTGCTATGATCCAAACAGCTCAAATCATCAAGCTCCGCTATCGCCAGAAGGTACCGAGTCAGCAACACAAGCTCGTCATCCTTGTCTCGGTTTACATGAGCTTTCCTGAACGGCCTGATTTTAAGACCGTTTTGAGGGTTCATCACGAAATTCCTCCGCAGATCATCGAACATGATAGTGTTTTGAGCGTTGTAGAACTGCATATAGTCATTCCTATGAGAAGAGAATAGAGATAATAACAACACAGTTAATGGTTGTGGTAATGGGAAAATACCTCAGGCAACAGTGCCCAAATTAAGCCTAATGGCTTGCAATCAAAGATCCCGCGAGTGTCTGACTGAACCGTGATCATGGCTAGATGGTCAAGAAGGGCTGTGATCTTGTAGTTTGGATTGTTCAACACACCAAGCTCTCCCATCTTTAACTCAACCCACTTCATGCTACAGAAACCAAAACGGGTAATCAAATATTGAAAGAAGATGAAAGATAAAGTGATATATGATTTCAGAAGAAATTATCTTTTTTTTTAAGAAAGAAGCATCACCTAGTAGCAGACCATATTATGATATCATATTCCGCATATGCAGCAGTAAGAAACTCATGAAGATCTGCATTTTAGATAATCCAGACAGTCGTCAAATGATACTGCTATGTAAACCCATCAATGAAATGGAAACTAGAAACGAATAATATATACTACTTACAAGGACGCATAAGCTGTAACGGGTTCTCGGCTGTGGAACGGTGATCAAACAAAGTGTAGTCAATATCTAGAACAAGCAGCTTTTTGCCTTTGCGACATGGCGTAACAAGTTTAATCTGCAAAATCACACAAGAAGCTTCTGTGAGCAAAAAATGTTTGCACATAGAAACTCACGCATAGCATTAATCTTACAAGAGTCACGAAGAAGAGGAAGCTTAAATCACTAACATATACGAGCTAATCGTCATTCTTTATACAGAAAAACACATAACTAAGGATATTAGCCTATCTACCCAAATCCAAACGTTTAAAATACATAAGATCACATAGAGTACGAATCTACACTGAAGGAGACAGAGTTTGTATCGAAGACACTCAAAATGTACTAAGTTCCTAATAGATTGATTCAAAGTTTTCAACTTTGAATGGATAGACGACAGAACTGACCTTGTACTGATCAATTCTTCTCCTCAACTTCTGCTTATTAAGCTCTTTATCTTTAATGTCAACCACTTCGTCCTTACCAAGTTCAAAGTCATCAACAATGTCCTGAGATGTTGCTTGATCTACTATTATATCATCTTCCGTAGTACTGAAAAATCCATACTTTCAATGCGTATTAGTTACTCAAAAACCCAAAGAATTCATTTTTCCAAAAGATACGATTAGGGTTACGAAATGGCTTAAAGAGAGCACAAACAGAGAGATTGAGAAAGAGACCCGATCATTGTCATCTTGAGAGAAGGCTTGAGTGGGATCTGAGAGAGCAAAAGAGAGTCATCAGAGAGCTTGTTTCCGACTTTAGGGTAAAGAAGCTTCTGGCGCTTAGGCAAGACGTTGGTGAGAAAGCAGATGCGACGTTTCAACTCAGCAACCGAGTCATCAGCGCAGATTCGGAGCGTATACTCTTTCCCACTCCACTTGACTATTAGAGTCAGCTCCTCATCCATCGCGGTCACAGCATCCGGCGTCGGAGTTGATGAAGAAGACGAAGCCATCTACGGGGAAATTCGAGAGAGACACTTTCTTTCGGATCCGACAATGGAAAGGTTTAAGCTTTACAATTAAACCCAAACAACGTGGGGGCTATTTTGGTCAGTATCGAAAGTTTAGATCTTTATTTGCAAAACTAACTAGTAGTGGTGGAATTTGTAAATTACAGAAATTGTTTTCTTTTTATTCTTCGACCGTTGTTGACTTGACGAAATGATCGTAACTCTCGATGGTATCTGATTTGGTATGGGGCAAATACCAAAGGAAGACATTCAACAGAAGGAGCAGAATGTTGAGCTTTGTAGTGAACGTTATAGTCAAGTTTGTTCTTTGGTTCCTTGGATATTGATATATATGTAGAATTCTAAGAAGACAACCTACATTATCGACCGTATTATCAATGGTAATATCACTAGTCTCATACGTCAATATTACATTGAGGCAATCCATATATTGAATGATATATTTCAAAGTTGTCCAAAAGAAAGTTGTGCGGCTGAATTATTAAAAATAAACTAAGATCTGATTGAAAACTGGAGTGTTAAATCTATTTTGTATGTATTGATAAGAAATGTATAAAATAGATTTATACAACAATTATTTTTAGTTAAAGTGTGGAGGAATAAAAAAGAATAGTTTAAATATTGCATTGATAGATCAACAAAAAAATCCAAATTTAATTCGCACAATTAGATAGGTAAATTATATATTGAGACTTCTAAAATTTCTTTGTAAATGAAATTTTATCCAAAATTGATGGAGGAATTGCAAAAGTGTAATTTTTTGGATAAAATTATGCTTAAATGCGAAAATTGATAATCTTGTTTCTAGTTACAATAGTGCAAACGCAAATAAAAAAACACAGATTTAATTAGATTATATAATCTTGATAAACATTTCGTATTTTTGATTGGAGATATAACTGATAACCAACCTACACAAAACTCCTCCCAACAAGAAAGACAAACAAATGATGATGTCTTTGTTCAAAAGCTACAAATGTCTGGAAGAAAATAAAAACAGTTGGGGCAGGCTTGATTATTTGTGAAATTCTGACCCATCCTTCCAAGTTCCAAATTTAGGTTAGACTTTTAAACATAATATTAAAAAATGAAATAAAGACATTTCAAAAGTAGGAACGTTGCATAACCATACGATACATTGACCAAACATTGATCAAACATATTATTAAGAAAATCTAGAAAGAAACAAAGATTAGGCAAACAAGTAATTGCCCTTGCATTCTTGCGTGGATTCTATCTTATTATATAAAATTGAATATTTCAAAATTAATAATTAACAAAATTATATTATTATACAAAATTAGATATTTCAAAATTAGTAATTAATAAGATCGTGACAAATGGTAATTTGATTATTTCGGATGTTGACATGTGTCAAAATAAATTTATTTGTTAAAATCTTAAAATTATAAATAAGAAAGAAAAAACTATAAATTTATACAAAGTTAGTAATTAATAGAATAGTGACAAATGACAACTTGATTATTTAAATTGTTGATGTGTGTCAAAATATATTTATTTATTAAAATCTTAAAATTATTAACTAAAATGAAAAGAGTAAAATTATAAAATTTTAAATTTTAAAAATAAAATTCATAAAAGCAAATTATGAATAAAAAAGATTAAAGTAGCCAAGAAAGTAATTTACTTTTTTAAAAAGTAAATTATAAACAAAAAAGGATAATAGTAATCAAAAATGTAAATTACCTTTAAAAAATTAAATTATAAACAAAAATGATTAAAGTAATCAAAAAGTAATTTACTTTTTTTAAGAAATTCAAAACCAAAAAAATTAAAAAAAATCATCTCTATATAAAGATATATATTCTCTCATAATCTTTCATCAAACACAATAAGACAACCTTAAAAAATATTAGATATATTTTCTCATTCTTTTATTTATTTTAAATATTATATTTGTTTATATTTATATTAATGTGACTATATTTGTTTTATATTTTTACATTAATGCATCAATTGTATTTTTACGTTATTATATCAATTGTTTACTCCTAGTGCTAATTTTCTTTCAATGGTGTTTTTTCTAATGTTAATTTTCTTTTAACAATCACCTTGTTTCAATGGTTTTTTTATTATTTTTCTATAGATTATATAAAATTTATTTTTGTACCTTAATCCTTAAAAAGAAAGGAATATCTATTTTTCTTATAAATATATAAATTTTATTAGTAATTTTCTATTTTTTAAAAAATCTCAAACCAAAAAGTTACAAATATTATTATAAAAGTAAATATAATAATTATTTTAAGAGAAAATACTTTAATAAAAAAAATTAAGAAAAAAAATTTAATGTAATTTTTTTAATTATAAAATATCGATATCTAAATTTTTTCAGATAATTTATTAAATATTTATTTATTCATAAATTATATTTTAATTTTATATGGTATAATAATATTTAAAATCAAATTTAAAACTTTTTCTTCATTTATTAGCATTACTTTTCATAATATTTAGTTTTTATAGGTTTTCCAGATTTCTAAATTACGGATTATAAAAGAAAATTTTAATTAATTTAACATAAATTTTAATATTAATTTTTAATTTTTATCCTCCTTATCTAGTGATTAATACAATGACACATAATTAATGAGTCAGCCAAATTGACCAGAGAAGATAAAAGTCAAATGAAGGAGGAGGCTTTTGCCTTTTATTTTAATTTATTATAAAAAGACAAATTAAGGGCGCATCATATCCTTTAAATCATATACAACCAATCCACCATCTTTTTTTTGTGTACATATATACACATGCTTGCTTGTTCCATTTCTTAGCCAACTGGTAGTTGTAGTTGTTTACATAATATAGATTTTGAAAAATGGAGATGAAGTTCTTGTTCCGTGCGTTGACTTTGGTATTCATGTTGGCTTTGGGGGAAGCAGTTGGGGATAGAATGAGATGGAGCAGGAAGGAGATGGTGGAGATGGCTGGCTACGGCGAACTCAAACTCTCCTCCGTCATTCTCACCGCCTCTTTTCTCTCTTCTTCCTCCTCACCTATTTCTGGTACGTATTGAAACAAAAAGAAAAACAATTAGCAATAGTTGGAATAGTGTGTATCCATGTCCGTTATATTACATACTGTGTTGATCTCTAACAAATCATCATCATCATCATGTAGGTGCTACCATTGGCATCAAGTGCCACACTGAATATAGGAGGAGATCCAAATGGATAAAAGCTGTCACAAATGAGTCGGGGCAATTCACCATCGATCTTCCTTCTCACCTCCATGCAATTCCTGACCTAGACAAGGCTTGTTCCATCAAACCACTCTCTGTTCCTAAACCGTATCAATGCTCTCCCAAGATTCACAGTGGTATTCAACTCGTTTCCTCCTCCAACGGCTTGCGCGTCTACACAGCCGGCAACATCACCTTACACAGAGCTCCTTGTAAATAGAGATTTGATTTAGCTAGGAAGATCAATTTTCTATATGGTTCCTTCTCACTTCTTGAGAGAAAGAGAACCAGTCTTTTGTAAATAATGTTCATTCATGCTCTTCTTATTTTCTGTATAAAAGATAGATACAATTAGTGTTTTGCTTCATGCTCAGATCTTTTTGCTTACAACAGAGAACATTTGTTGTGTTCCCCTGTTTTTTGTGTTGAGAGGACTTCTGCTTTACTTTTAGGTTCTCATGATAATTGCTAATCACTCAACTAATTGATAGGAGAAGAGAGACAAGTTTTGTTTCAACATCTAGAAACATGGCTTACAATCCAAACGATATAACACACACACACGTTTCTTCTTTAATCGAAGCTTTAGTTCCACGTCCTTATAATCCACCAAACACTCCATATGTACACCTAAAATAAAGACCATATATTTTCATTCCCAGAAGCTTCTTTTTCCTCTACTGGACAGGATCTTCAACGTGAATTGTGTACGCGGCTGCACAAGATAGCATAAACATATAAATGTCAACTTGTCTTAACGTTTGACTTTTTATAATTCTCAAAAGACAGACAAACAAAACAATAAAGGAAATGATGACCAAACCTTCTCGGTAAGTTTGCCTTTCTACATCTTTTTGACTCTTCATTCAACATTGCCAATGCGCTTTCCTTTTCTCTCGCCGCAGCTTCCCTCTTTGCCTTCTTTGTCTCCACTTCAATTGCTTTCGTTAGAGCATCCACCTTCTTCAACAACATCTGAGTACAGAGGCATACTAACTTGCTAAGTAAGGTGTCATATAGTTGAAGAGATGAAACAACAAGAAGAAGATGCAGTTTACCTTGATTTCGTCATTTTTGGCATTTATAGTACCCTCCTTACTCTCACAAATCTTCCTTAGAGAAATTACTTCCTTCTGAAGCCTGTCATACAAAAACCCTGAAACCATATCTTCAGAATCTTCATGTCCATCTTCCTTATCTTTCCTTTTTCCTTCTTCTTCACGCAAATTAGTTAATCCGTTTGGTGTAATCTTTGAGTTCTCTTTTCCATCACTTTCTACAACTCTGTTGATCGGCTGATTTAGAGCATGGATTCTGCCTGTAACTGAGCCTCGTGGCTGAGAAGTAGACCTTTTTTTTGATCCACCACTAGTCAAGAATCCTAAAATATTGCCAGATTTTTCAGCCTTTGTAGTTGTTGGAGAGACGGAAAACATGTTTGAGCCCTTCAAGCCATCTTCTATGGTTTTCAGCCTCAGCTTCAACCTCTCCTGTATAGATTACTTAAAGGCATTAGAAACTACACTTTCTTGCTACAAAATATTAACAATACAATCATCCACCTTTAGCTGTGATTCAGCCTTCGCTGTTCTCTCTGAAACAGCAAGTTTATCTTTCAGTTTCTGCATTTCTCCCTGGACACAGACACAAATTCAACAAGCCAACAGTCAGTTTCCCCGCATAAAGCAGTCAAAATGTATTGGTTGGGTAAGTAAAGAGTAGTACATGGAGAATCCTTCTCTCTTCAAGCCATTGCTTTACAGGCATTACTCTGTCGTTCTCATCTTTCCACTCGTTAGCAACGGCAAGAGCCACTCTACTTGCTGACACTTTGACTCTAGCCAGCTCTCTCTCCAAGGTTCTTTTCTCTTCCTGTTAACGTTGGAAAAATCATGTGAGTTTCTTCAAAACAAGTGTTAGAATTTATGTACAAGAAATTAACAGGACACTTGCATTGAGCTGGGAGATTTGGCGGCGATAATCTCTAACTGCATTTGCGGCTGTTCCTCCTGCTAAGATTGCTTCCTCCAATTCTCTAATGGTTTGGGAGAGCTTCTCAATCTCCAACACTTTCTGGCGGTTGATTTTCTCAAGAAACTTGTTCTCGTCCTGCCATTTTTCTTGCCTTTAGCCACAGCTTTATATATTTTTCTGAATGCACAATTTGTATTATCAGGAGGGTTACCTGGCAGATCTCAATCTGTCTTCGAAGTTCAAAGTTGTGGTTTTGAACCTCCTCAACGATCAAAGCACGTTCAAGTGCACTTCTCAAGATTCTCTCTGCTTCAAGAAGCGCCGATTCTTTTGATTTTGTCAGCCGTTCCAACGCTTTGTTGTCCTCTTGAAGAGCAGATATCTGTAAAACAAAAGAAAGTATAGTCAAGACGTGATGCTTGTAAATACAAGAAGAAAGAACAAGTTTTAAATCAAAACCTGATGCTTGTGAAACTTGATCTGAGCTTCAAGAGGAGCTATAACGGATTCTAGGGGCAGCGAGTCATCGTCCTGTTGGTGAGTGTAAACCCTCCTCAGTGCTTCCTCTGCGGCGTCTTGTGCCGCCAATGCATCTTCCTTCTCTTCTTCTAGCTTCTTCATCTCCACCTCCTGCTCTTCCATAATCATGTCACAATCTTAACTTATTCTTCTAGTCATTCTGAATCCATTACTTAAATGTTTTGACATGAGTTCCAATGACAAAGATGATATAGTCTTTGAGCAAAAACGCACCTTTTGTTCAACAAGATTCTTAGAGACTCCAAGTCTCTCCTCCAACTTCCTCATGTTTTCTCTAAGCTGAAACATAACCAAGCAGCATCACCAGAGCTCAGGAAGCTCGTTATTAATGATTTTGAATATGTAAAACATAACATTGATGAAGAAAACTTGTAACTCAGACAGACTGGACCAGCTAATTTATATATTTTAGAGGATAATCACAAGCATAGGTGATTACAGAAATAAGAATGATCATGTTTATGCTAACATACCTCCCCAAATGCTCTGTTCTTGAGCTCTTCATTTGTCCTCAAAGCCTCAATTTCAGCTTTAGCAGCCAAAAGTTCCTTGTCCTTTTCTGCAGAGAGAAATGAAAAGAAGATAGCACACCCGTCAACGTTAAGCAGTTCCTCAGAAGATTTGATGAATACAAAAACAGAGAAGAAAAGAATAACCTTTAAGCTGGCTTTGAAGAGAAGAGGTGTTAGATGCAAAAGGGTTTTCTCCTGCGGTCATTTTTACTCTCAAAGGCTCTTCCTTCTTCGTTGCAGTGTAGATATGAGTTTTGGTCTAAGCAGTTAAAGGAATGATACAGAGGAGAAATGGAGGCATTTAATATATATATACACACACGCTTTTAGAGAGAGAGAGACCATTCCTTAAAGGAATTGACGTTAAGGAGAGAGAGTTAAACTTACTTACTTTTTTTCCCCCATTCTCAAGCAACCGTCGCCATTTCAAGCCATTGACAGTAATCAACATTGACAGTAACCAACCCTTCCCTCTTGTTCTATCTCTTTCATTTCATATTCATCTTCCTTTATCTTTCTCTTAATATTCAATTCTAAAATGCTTCCAAGTTATTGACTTTTTCGTTTTCAAATTATTACTTTTATATGACTCTCAGTTACATAGAGTTTTCACTCTGGATTACACTATCGAGTAAATGGAAGATTATCAATTATTGTCAACTGGATTTGGTTCATCATCATCATAATAACCGCATAGTCGCAGATAAAAATTTGACATATGTGTCATGTTCCAATATTAGTAGTAATGAATATTTATGCATAAGGGCCACGGACCAAGGTGTGAAAATAAAAATTAAAAACAGGGATATGGTTCTACCTCAAATGGTATAGTTTAATGACGAAAATGGAAATCATAATAAATAAACATAAATGTGTAAGCAGAGAATAATCCAAAAGGAGTTGGAAGGAGAGGCAGCATATGACAGATATAAAGACACTAATCATACGGATAAAGATAATTGAAATGATTGAAGTATTTCGTTTGGTGAAAACCCTTTCTTTCTTTCTGTTTTTTATAAACTAAAATTCATATTCCCTTGTATCCTTTTGTCTTTATTAGTTTCGATAAGTTTATGAATGTAGGTAACAACAGATAACAATAATGATAATTTTGAAGGAATTTAGGTTCATTAGATAAATGTCAACATTTAAATATGTATTATCCAAGTGAGTTTGTAGTTTGATTGCTAGAAAGAGTGAGAAATGTTGAAACTTGGAAGTAGGAAAGCAAAGGGTGAAAAGGTGTTGCCTCAGCAATTAATAGCTTAACCGCAAAATATTGCACAAACCAAGGTTTCTTTGTATTAGTGGAAGTCACTCAATATCTCTCTTTGAATAAATAAAAGGATTTTCAAATAAATGGGACTCTTCCCTTCTTTGCTTCCAAGTCTTATGGTTGGTTATTTAACTTATTAATGAAACAAATGATAAGAGCTTTAGACAAACAACGATTAGCAAGAATTATATATTGTTATTATTATATGGAGAACTAGAGGCAATAAAGGAAGCTTGAACCTTATTAAAGTAAATGAATAAAAATGGTGGTGATGACCTGTACTTTGTTCAACCCTTGGTTTTGTGGGTTGGTGAAATCCTTTTAAGGCTTATCAGACAGAACCCAATCTGACCTGTAGATTTGGTCTTAATATTTTTTTACTTCACAACCTTTTGGTTCAGCCGCCACTTGACTCATGCCGACATTGCATAAGATTATAGAGCAATAAACCCTAATCAATGAGTATTTCATTAGTAGCACCCACCCCCACAACAAAAGCAAATTTACAGTAGAAAAAACAACCACCACCAGGTTTGCGTTGTATACAAATATATAACTAGTTGACTTATAGTTTGTGTTACAACTTAAAACATCATTGCACATCCTCAAAAATTTACACGCGTCAGATGTGTTTTGTGCTCTTCTTCTTCATCCACTCTCAGTTAACCACCATGTCCTTACACAATTTGGTTTGGGTTTGGTTTCCAAGCGGAACATGTAGCCATAGGTCTCCTCTTCCAGAAGAGATAGAGTGCTCCTTCACTCCCTCCTAGTTTGTAGTTTTTGTCGTAACCTTTAAGCATCTCACTCGCTGCGAACGCTGCGGATGTGCTGACCGGCGAACCCATGAACCCAGCCATCATCATTCTGACCCTCCACTTCCCTAGCACCTCGTGCCTCTCCACTCTCTCTGTCTCCTCGCATGCTATCATGTTCACTATGTCTCTCGCCACACAGTGTTGCTCCGCGCTGATCCTCTGCTTGTCATCCCGTGCCCGAGCTGCATCTATCGACTCAAACATCGCTGTGTAGTAATCCAGCGTCTCCAAAAACCGTGACAGGAAAGGCGATGTGTTTGTGTTGGATTCTTGCTCCACTAGCGTCACAAGTTTCGGTGAGAGACTCTTGATCAGATGAAGCAGCCTGTCTCTGTGATTTTCAACACTTACGCTCTCGTCAGGCATGTGGTGCAACACATAAGGGAAGTTCACAACGACAGCAAAGCCAGGCTCCACCCCGAGGTGTTCCCTATGCACCTTGCACCCGGACATGATTGCATCATGAAACTCAAATGGGACACCACATGACTGCGCCATCTTTGCGAGCTTCTCACCTACCAAGTTGAGCCCTCCCCCACGGGCATAGTTGGACTGTGAATCATCCACACCCGTAACACGCAGCAACGGTGGCCCACCAGGGCGTTTGGCAAGCTCCTGAATGAGAAACATGTATTGTGATCCCTGTGCAATCTGGAAATCGATAATGTGGATTTTGTTTTCCGTCGCCACTGCTTCCAAGATCGCGGCATTTGCAGCTGTATATGCGAATTTCCAGTAAGGGCATATCTCATAGAGAACTCCCATGTAAGACATCAGTTCCCTTCCCGTTGGTTCATTGCATTTCAAGGCTCTGTATATATTGCTACCAGATCCCTGAAGCCTCGCTCTAAGCCCTTCTGCCATGTAAGCACCTAACCGTTGGATCGGACTGCCTGAGACCGACACCATCTGCTCTAAGACATCGATGAATCCACACGCTGTAGCGAAATCCCCATCAGCGACCGCCCGAGCTCCCTCCACCAGCACCTCTTTCAAGTCCAACTGTGGAGTCAACGCCAAGAGCTCATCCCAGTTCCACGACTTCCCAGCAGCAGGGCTGAAACCTGAGTATTCTTCAACTTTCAGATCACCACTCAGCAGCGAGACCTCAAGTTCCCGAATCTTATTCTTGACCCCGGCTTCATCATAGACATAAGAAGACGCACCACTCAAGGGAGATCCATAGACGTTTTCAGGGGAAGGATGGAGATCCGAGATGCACGACTGAGAGCCCTGAGGAGAAAACGGACTCCGGCCAGATGTGATGCTCACGGAAGGGGAGTCATAGGAAGGAAGACTACCGGAAGCAATGGATGATGATTCGAGAGTGAAGAAGCTTTCTTTGGATGGGGTATCAGAGAAGCCATTCTTGCTGTCTATCACTTGAAACTGAGGTGAACAGTATACTTGAGGATACAGCATGTGCAGTCCAGCTGCACTGTGATGTTTCTGAGACGTTTGCATTGGAAAATTAACTCAGTTAATACGCACCGTTCTGATCGATCTTCTTTATCTAAACCTCTCTCTACAGTGTTCTCCTTTCTTTAAACCAAACCTGTCTCCATGGAAAGGAATAGAAAGAAAAGTGAGCTAAAGCAGAGTAAAGCAACTAAACACAGCGGCTATGATTTGTGATATAAGTAAAAAAAAGGAAAAAAAAAAGTCTCAGTTCCAAAAACGCGTGGAACAATTCTCTAAACAAACTCAAACGTAGGCGACAAATATTGACTCAAAACTCTCCTCACAATCAATCAATCATAGGAGTCATCAGAAAAAAAAACAGATCTAAGAACCAAAGATCGGATATTTGGTACTGCCCATACGATTTCCATTACCAAAAACAGAAGCTTTTCACTCTCTCTCTCTCTACATAAACCAAATCTCTTCGAAAGGTTGGAGTCAAACCCTAAATCAGGGGTTTATTAGTGGAATCCTAAATTAGGTTAAACTACTGGATTGAAAAGACATGATTTTTACACATTCATAACTAAAAAGTTAGCTAATTTGGAATCAACACAAGACATAGACAAATTGAATTTGATTACTGTGTCTAATAATAAATAATAATCAATTGCACCAAATCAAAAATTGAACGAGTCATATCCTTCACAAGCAACAATCAAACAGCTATGATTCAAAAACCCTATGTATGATCAAAGGCCAAAAACTTAGTTAAATTAGATAAGAATACAGTTTCATTTATGGAAGAAAGGAGCAATTTTTAAATACAGAAACAAATGGAATTGAATAGTTTGGTATTGAGAAGTTTTATGTGCATAGATCATCATGATGAGAGCTAACCTTATGGAGAGAGAAGCCTGTTGATTGGGGAGGAGATTGTTGGAAGGGGACAGAGAGAAGAAGAAGGTTTGCTTGCATACTCAAGAATGAAGCTTGATGAGGAAGAAGAGGATATAAAAGTGCAAATTGTCATGACTCTCTTCCACTTATTAAATGCCCTCGTTTATTCCATTTATTTACTTTTATGCCACTCTGACTTTTGACTTTGGACGGCAGTAGTAGCACTAACCCCACTGTTTCTGCATTAATTGCTCTTGTCATTGTATTTTCTACCTCTTGTCACTAATTTTGCCATTGTCAACATTTTTTTTTATGGTGGATTAATTAAGCTAGGATTTAATTAGATGGATGATCGTGTACTTTATAAAGTTAATAACCACATATAAGATGGTAGAAATATTACTGATGGACCATGGTGGCATGGCAAAATGATGCGTTTGGAATTTGAAAACAGAACATGCAATTTTTTCGTATGGCATACTACATATTCCATATTGAAGAGTTAGAGAATTAAATTATAATTTTATTAATTATAATTAATGTTTGATATGTCGCCTATGTCGTGTTCTTTGAAAAATTACATGTATGATTAAAAAAACACATTATGTGATTTGCTCATATTATTCTAAATCGACAGCGTTTTATATTTAATAAAATAACGTTACAAGTTTAGAGAATGAGAACTATTTCAATTAGAATAACTTAATGTATGACTGTTTCTAATTATACTTTTGCCACTTGGATATCTATCTAAATAAGTGAAATTTAGATTATTGACATTTTTTCTTGGCTCAAGACTAGAATCATTTGTGAATTTCCTACTTTTACAAGAACTTCAAATTTTACACTAAGATAGTAAAATGTTAGTGATATGATATCTCAGATATCATAAAACTACATAGATCTCCAAACAAACACGCAACTTTTTGTAATTTATTAACAAACTTATGGATATAGCATACCAAAACAAATGTGACATATGAGAAAAACTATATACATTGCCATGATGAGCGTGTAAGAATATAATACAAGGTACTGAAGTCATACTTTTAATTATTTTGTAAGATTCGTTTGTAATTAATAAGACCTAGGTTTTAAAAGAACAAAACACTTTGTTAATTTCTAACTCGACCCGTTGAAATTCTTGTTGAAGACTATACTAATTAGTCTTTTTTAAAAATAGTATGTTCTCAAGTTGTCAATTATTGTCAAAGAAAAATAAATAAAGTATATTACGTTCTCCAGTTGTGTATATTATCACAATTATGTATTTTTAACAAATTTCGGACCTCCATATGTTACTATGGGGCCATGTATAGACAAAAAAAGAAACATGTAAAATAGTTATTGTAGCATTTTTCTATAGCCGATGTTCAAACTTGCGACTCCGAATACTTTTTTCCATACGGATAATTAGCCTACTAAACTGGTTGAGATATTTCAGTTTCAATATATTGTTAATATAAAGTTCTGTAATTCTCATTTTTGTTGATACAGAGGAGTGGAACAAGATCACACGAACGAAGATGTTAGCATAAGTACAGTTGCATAAAGATTATTATAACCACACACACATACTATAAAAAAGGGTTTTTCGTATGGATGAAGAGTGATAGCAATGCAAGAGAAACGGAGAACACAAAAGAGAATTAATGTGCATCAATCAAATGCATTGATTCTTTCAGCAGTCTTAGATTCGCGCAGGCTTGTACTCTGACTTGAAAAATACGTCGTCTCTGTCGCGTACGAATTTTCAACCAGCAGACTTTTGTTACATCTCTCATGTTTTACATATTTTGTAGATCACATGGAGCCGCGGGTAGGTATTTTGTACTTTGTACGGAGGTGGGATGGCAAAATAGTAAAAAAAGGGAGGAATGTGAAGGGCAAAAAGAGGGGGAGAAAAAGAGAGAGAACGCGTTTGCGTCACATCTTACAATACGTAGGAGAAAAATCCAGGGATATTAAGGACATTCGTGGAAGTTTGGAACCTCCTAATCTCCTCTCACTTTCTGACACGTGCCATTTTCCTTTATTTATTTATTTTTTGTTAGCTACTATTGTAAAAAGATGTTTAGATATAAGGATACAAAATTGTGAATTGCATGGAAAAATTATGCCCACAGATTGTGTTGTGGCTTGGGCTCTTGGCAATGAAAAGGTGAGGAAACAGACTATAAATAGAGAAACAAATAACTTTTTAAACGCTTCTTTTTCTTTTTCGCGTTTTCAAAAGAGGTAAAAAGAAGAAGACGATGAGATAGAAAAGTATGAATTGTCGCTCCTTTTTCTGGAGATGTCTGTCATTCTCCCATATCACCGTGACTCGTCATTTATTTAGGAACAAAAATTCCTTCTGACAAACTTGAACAGGTTTTCGAATACAGAGGTTTTTTAGTAAGATATATAAATAAAATGTTTCATTAAAAATAACTTAAAAATCAACTGCATCCTCTCTTTCTCTCTCTATAGTATTCAACTATAGTTTAAAATTTCTAAGATGAATATTGGAACCACCTTTTATATGTATTATAATACCATATTTATGGATGGACAGAACACGACTACTTTATTCATCGTTCACTTTGCCACTTCTCTTTTTGGTTCTATAAATAAAAAAAAAAGGCTAAAGCCAAAAACAAATGTAAATTATTGGCAGAAGCAACTTCTGTGAAACTGCAATCATCCACAGAGAAAGAAAGGCTTACGTAGGAGCAAGAGACGTAATCATGGAGGCCCACCTCACACGGTTACTCTCTTTGCTTTTTTTCCCCCCATTATTAATTACGAACACCATTACTCTTCATTAATACGCATATTAAAGTTGTGCGAAATTGTTCTTGTAGTGGAGAAGTTGTTACTTAGGTAAAATGTCATGACATTAATTAGTGGATAAATCGACTGGTATCGGTAAAAAGATTGTTAGCATTTGAAAATCTTTTCTTTATAATTAAACTTGTAAATATAGCGTTTACTGGTAGTGGAGAAGTTCTTATTTACGTAAAATGTATTACATTCATTAGCAGAAAAAATGACTGGTATCGGTAAAAAAAATTTGTTAGCGTTTGAATTTTTCTCTTCGTAAAACTTGTATAAATAACGTTTAATGTCTTTGTCTCTTTGATGATATCTGTAATACGTCGACGCGTTACATTAAACTTTAGAGTGTAAAATAATGTCTATTTGATCATTTTCGAATCACATAGAAATGTTGATTAAATAAAAGTTTTTGAGTGATTTGAGAATTTGGATTTCTAGGCAAACATGTACATCGTCGCCTACCTCCTGAAAACTTCGATAAAATGGATGTCAAATTGATGAGAAAAAAAAAAAGTAAGGATAATTATAAGGTCATCAAAAGGAAAATAGAGGATTTGGCTATTTTACGCCCGTTTGATTTTTCATTCCTTCGAACAAGAAAGTCCACTGCTGTCTAGTTTAAAATATCATCCTTATTTCAATATGGCGCAATACATCATGCATCTCTCATAACAACAATACTAATGATGATTTAATCATGAGGTCATCGAGACATCAAGTGAGAAAAAGGGGGAATAAAGGAAACAAATCTGCTCTCTCTTCATCTACTATACCATTACCTTATTTTAAATGACTTCTATTTTACACATAACACTTTTTTTAACTTGGTCATCTCAATCTTGTATCATCGCTCCACATGGTTCGACCAAAACTATACTACCCCTCTGAGGTTGAGAGCAAGAGACATAACATATATCAAGTGGAAAAAAAAATGGAGCGAGCAAGCGTACATTCTGGTGCACTTTTGTTTACCTTAAAACATTCTCCCACCCCTATACCATCCTTTGCTCTCCTCTGATCTCCGTCCTGTCTTTCCCTCTGAGCTCCTTGATAGCTTCACACTTTTTGAACTCGATTTGACTTTACCTCCTGTTGATGTTATAGTGCTTCTCCCTGATAAGCTCTCTTCTGCTGAATCCACCCTCTCAAACCCCTGCAAGAGATATCAAAAGCGTTAAGTTTCGTCTATCTTGTGAACTAATAACCAACAACCTGACCTTTTTGTCTCTCAAGGTTAAGAAGCAAGTACCTTGGCCTTCGTCTTGGCATAAGGGGTTAAGCATGGATTCAGATCTTCCAGAGCGAATCCATCAGGGCTGCCTGAGCTGAATTCCTGATATGCATTCAATAATAATAAGATCCTTGCTAGTATAAATTTGTTGGTTTACAAACTCAGACTCTTCAAAGTTCCCTACTTGTTATCCTATTATACTTACCAGTGAATCATATGAAGACGTCTGTGCTTGCCAGTAACAGCTTTCTGCGTACTTATTTGATTTTACCTGATAAGAAAGAGTGATTTCAAATTCTCATTAGATAATACTATTCAGAGCTATATAGAAGATTGGACTGTTGCTGCAGCAATGCCCTGAATAAACTTTCCAAGAGTTGTACACCCAGTTAACCATTTTACTAAGATTCTAAGTCCAACAGGCCACATAAGAGATCCATAACAAGTACATTATCTTATACTAATACATGAATTCGCCACTGGTAACAAGAAGAATCAATGATTAAAATTGAAACAGTACCTAGAACAACCGAGTTATTACTAAAGAAATCTCAAATCTCCCCAAAACCAAATGATTCTAGACCAAACCCTTGTGCCTGAACTTCCTTTAAAGCTGTTAGCTCTCTGGTTAACTGAGAGTTTCTGAACTGTCAAGTGTCAACACAAGGCTTAAATCCACTACAAACCACCTAGGTAGCTCACTAACACACGGCTCGCTACATTAGATGATATCCACTAAACAAAGAGCATCACACACGAGACGGGAAACAAAAAGAAAAAAAAAGTACCTCAGCAAGGTCTTGAGCAATGCATTGGAGCTGGCCATTGAGTGAAAGAACCTGCTTTTGAAGGTTAGGGATGATCTGCCTCGCCTCATTCAGCTCCTGCATTTGGCTGTTCATCGGATCAGGAAACAGAACTGCGTTCTTCAGCGACTTTATCTCTTCTCGTTGCTTCAAACATAGATCCTTTAACTTCTCCACCTGCAAAAACAAGCTCAATTTTCATCCAAAATCCAAACTACTAACCGATTTTTGTTGAGAAACCAGTAACACAACTCTAGTTCCAGATTCTAATCTACTAATCTCTTCATGAATCTATCTGTCCTAACACACACACAGACATACCAAAAACCCTAAACGGCTAAACCCAAGCTCTTAAAGAAGGGAAGGAAGGAAGCTATTACCTCTCGGTTCTTCTCTTCAAGCTGAAACTTTAACTCAGAGATTTCAATCTCCTGGTCCTTGTTCATGCTCAAGAGCTCCCTCTCGCTTCGCAGAACCATAGAGAGAGTCCTGGTGTTCCCTTTAACCTCAGTCAAAGCTTTCACCTTTTCCTTCCCGAATAGCTTCCTCTGCAATGTTCCCAATGTACTCTTCCCTCCTCCTCCTCCTCCTCTCAAAGCATCAACCTTTTTCAACTCCTCGGGAATCAAAAGCTCGACCCTTTTGCTCTTGGAACTAGATTTCTTCATCTCCATAAGCTTCTTCATCATGCAAGTAAGGTTCCCAGGATTAAAATCAGGCTTTACAGGTTTAGCTGTCTTGGTTAAGTAGGAAGGTTTGGATCTGACAATGGCCTTGGATGAAGATGGCTTGTTCGGTTTAAACTCGGCGGAAGAAGATAGATCTGAGTTGATTGAAGAACATACCGATGATCTAGAATCGTAAGAGTTGTATCGAGCTGCCATTTCTGGTGGGGAAAGAACTGTAGTTGCAGGAGAGGATCTGTGAATTTGAAATTGGGGGAAGACAAAGAAGCAAGAGGGAATATTTGGCTTCTAGTGTAGAGTCACTCCCACTCTCTTCATTTCAAATTTGGTCCTCTGTATTCTACCTAAAATTGGATTTTTTGGCACATCTGTATTGGGCACATCTGTATTGGGCCCAATTATGGGCTCAAAATATTTAACCGTTAAAAAAGTGGTTTATTTTGAATTTCGTTCTCCTAAACTGTTCTTGTTTTCTTTTGTCAACCGTCCATTTTAATAACATGTTTGAGTTTGACGTTGTACTCGACAGATACATTAAGTTTAGTTTTATAACCATTTTAATAGAGGGATATTTATAATTGAGCTGGTATACGTACATATGCATTTATATATATCATAAGTATTTGATTTTTGATCAAATGCATGAAGACTTTCTCTTTTAAACATAAAAAGAAGTTGATGAAAGGGAATATGAATTTAGAAATTAAACGGAGGACGAAACTATATATAAAAACAATAATTAAGTGTGTGATGTTGGTGTTATGTTGATACACAAGTAAAAAAAAAAAAAGAATCCCTTATGTCCTTCACACATATTCCACTTAGTATTAAATAATTATTTTAACGTTTGATACAAAAAGTTTTAATTGTCAGCAATATATATAAAAACAAAAAAATGGTGGGATACCAATCTTATCACTATCAACCATTCCCATGTTCCACCCAACTTTGATTGCCCCCGGCTTTTGAAGTTTTTATTTTGCTATTTCCAAATTTAGCATCAATATCTGTTTCCCTGATATATTATTATCAATTCGATTCATATTTCGTAACTTCAATTTCTTAAATCCAACTACATAAGTGAACCATGCCTTGTCAATTTTCGACATTCAACTGTATGTATAGTGAACCATGCCTTGCTTTTTGTTGAAGTAAGTAAACGCCTCACAGGATTAAAATTATATTATACTCTTCAAAGCCTTCAAATTTATTTTAAGACAGACACCAACCCCATAATTACAATGTTATTAAGTATTACTAGTAACTTGCATTTTTGATAATTATGAATTTTGTTTGTTTGCAAAGTGACAGGAATCGAAACAAGATCCTTAACCAAAATGAAAAACAGCAGAAATTAAGCCACAGGCTAATTTAAACTCAACTAAGATGTAGAAAAACTGGAAAGTGGAAACGATATATTTTCTTTCCCAATAAAAAAAACGCTGTTAAAAAGGTACTAAATATATAATTTAATTATAAATAAAAAAGCAGAAAATTTTTGGTTAATTATTACAGAGAGAGAGAGAGAAGTGGAGAAATGACGAAAATGACATCGTCTCTTTAAGGATAGCGCAAACAAAAATTCGTGCCTGCCTGCATATAAAAATACAAAACAAAACATGTAGTCTTACTTCTCACTTCTCTCTGCTACACACAAACTCCATCCATTATTATTATACTATTTTTTATTGGTTTGGGCCATTTTCAAAATTAAACCAAAACAAAAAAGAAAAGAAAGATTGCAGAAAGAGAGAGGTAAAAGGGCAAGGACGGCCTCTCTCTCTCTCTCTCTCTCTCTCTCTGTCTGTCTTTTTAATGCTTCGTGTCGAATCTTAATTGCATTCTCCATTTCTCTTCTCTCTGCGTTTCTCTTAAAACTCGGGTATAGATTCTTTCTTCCATTGCTCATTTTTGTTTTCTTCTCTTTCTTCACTTTTTACGTTTCGTTTCTGATCGGACCACATCTTCCTCATTCTTCTCCTTTTCGTCCAGGTCTTGGTTCGATCGGTTTTCTGTATCCGATCACCACCTTCTCTCGTCGATAACAGCCGCCAAAGTCCAGTTCTTTTTTTTGTGAGGTTTGTTCGTTTCGTGTTCATTTTGCTGTTTTGTATATTGTAATCTGACTTGTGAGTAGAGAGATGTAAGTTAGATTGAGTTATATCGTTTTTGATGGGTTTGTAAAGATGACCCACCAGTTAGATTTGCTTATGTATAGTGCTGATCGTGTTTTTTTATACGTTTGGTTGTTCTTTTGTCAGTGAATCATTTTGCTGGAATGGAGATGGATTCTTCATGTAAGCTGTTCATCGGTGGGATATCTTGGGAGACTAGTGAAGATCGTCTCCGTGAGTATTTTCAGGTTTATGGTGAGGTTCTAGAGGCGGTTGTTATGAAGGATCGTGTCACTGGCCGTTCCCGTGGCTTTGGTTTTATCGTTTTGGCAGACTCTGATGTTGCTGAGAGAGTCGTTCTGCAGAAACACATGATTGATGGTAAATCTGTAAGTTTTGACACAACACCTCTAAATCAACAGCATATTCTCAAATAATAATCTCCGGGTGATTCAGTGATCTTTGCTGCTTGATTTTGTTGTTTTTTTTCTTTTGAATGCGAATTCATTTGGTTTCAGTGTAATGAAGCACTAAACGGAAAAGAGACAGAGTCTTGTCTGAAAAGTATATCTACACGTGTTGCTCAAAGTTGTTTCATCTTAGAGTCTTGTATGGTGCTTTTATCTCTGTTGGCACTTGCAGCTATTTTTTGCAGTTTCATCCATCATTGATATGACTGGTTTCTCGAGTGCCTTGTTAGTCTTTGACTGCGAGTCCTTATAGACAATAAGCCTTACACATTATGACTAACAAACCCTCATTGTGGTGATTTCTAATCTAAAATGCTACACTTGTGCTAGTTCGTGATTTTATTCGTTATGTATGAACGGTTACAACTATGGTAAATTTCTAATGTTAAAAGAGTTGTTAATCTTGTTGGTGCGTGCAGGTGGAGGCGAAAAAGGCAGTTCCAAGAGATGATCACATATCATTGAACAAAAGTAACAGTAGCCTCCAGGGATCCCCTGGTCCAGCACACTCTAAAAAGATATTTGTGGGAGGGTTGGCATCATCCGTGACTGAGACAGAGTTCAAGAAGTACTTTGCTCAGTTTGGGACAATCATGGATGCTGTGGTGATGTATGACCACAAAACGCAACGCCCAAGAGGCTTTGGCTTCATCACATATGACTCAGAAGAGGCTGTAGACAAAGTGTTGCACAGAACGTTCCATGAACTCGATGGTAAGATGGTTGAGGTAAAAGTGGCTGTCCCTAAGGAAACATCTCCCAACCTAAACCGGAACCTCAATAGCTTAAATAGCTTCGGAAGTAACAGGATGAGTATGTTGCTCAACGATTACACCCAAGGGTTTAACTTGAGTCCAATCTCTGCCCATGGAGCAAAACCTGAAGTTAGGTACAGTCCAGCGATAGGTAACCGAGGCAGCTTCTCTCCGTTTGGCCATGGATTCGGGATTGAGCTGAATTTTATTGAAGGAAACCAGAATCAGAGTTATGTTCGTGGATCCAATGGAGGCTTTGGAAGGCCATTTAGCCCTGGATATAATGCAAGCCTTAGCATGTACGGTGGCCAAGGGAATGGTTCTGTCAACCGAAATCAACTATGGGGGAATAATGGTGGTGTGGGTTACATATCAAACGCTGAAGTAACTGGAGGGTTCAATGGGAACTATGGAGTAGGAAGTATAGGAGACAAGTGGGGAACAGTTGGTGAAGGACGTAGCTATCGTGGTTACAGCAACGCAGAGCTGGGGAATAATTATGGTAGAAGCAATGGAATGGGTATAGAATCTAGAGGAGGAGGAGGAGGAGGAGTTGTTCATATGAGCAGCTCTAGTTGGGGAATGTCCGGTGAAGGAGGGATGCACGGCTTTGGGTACATGAACAACGGGGAGGTAAGAACTACGACAGCCTTGGCTCTTGAGAACTGAACCAATGTGATGGATATACTAATGGATTGCACTATTGCACTATGCAGGAATTGCTGCTAGCTTAGAGACTTGACATACCTACACTTAGGGAGATGAGATGATTCTGGAGTGAGTTTTTAGAGAGCAACTTATTAGAGTCCCATAGTTTTTCAACTTTGAGCTTCGCATTTTGTCATAGTTTTTGTTCTAATTTGGAAAATTTTCTTTCCTTTTTTCCTTTATTGTAAAATGAAACCAAAATAAGAAAGATGTTTCTTGTTCGTTTTGGGGTTAATCTAAGCATTTTGTATTTACAAATTACAACGTGGGTCAGTAAAAAAATCGGAAGAAGTTAGATTAGACTAAAAATGGACTGAATGAAATTGGTGTTTGGTCCAGTCCATTTAGAGCCCAAAGTTTAAGCCATTACTTACATAAGACGGTGTCGTTTCTGTAGTCTCTTCTTTCTCGCTTTCTTTTTGACGTCTTGATAAACGGAATGTTGGATTGTTGGGTGATAAGATAACAGATACAGAAGGAAAAGGAGATAATTGAATAATAGTAACCAACAAGGAGTTAGTAAAAACTAAAAAGAGTTGTAGTGTGAATAGAACACGTAACTGGCCTATTATGCGTAAGAGCATTCTACACGTACTATATAATGAGAAAATCAAATGTTTTCAAAGACAAAGTGTTAAGAACAAGATAGAAATAGACTGAGCATTTAAGATTAAGAAAATAGGGTATAGGGAACTGTAGAGTTGCCTTGGCAGGAGGGGATAGCATTACAAGTGAGTTATCCAGTCTACAAAAGTGTTCATCTTCATAACTCAAGTGTGGTCCCTCTCATGACCCATCCACGTCTCACGCCTCACAAATAAGACCAAAGCCACACTCTGCTGTGTCTTCTCTTAAATGCCCTCTTTTGCTCCTTTCTCTATAAAGACAACAAGACATGATAGTTTTGGGAAGTTGTCTGAGTTCCAAACTTCCAATGCGGCTGCTATCATCTGAACCCCAACCCCAAATTACCTCTACATGTAAGTCCCAGAGTTGCAGCTGGAAGCCTTACTCTCATTCCAATGACTTTACTGCCAACGCCTCTCTCCTTCTCATCATCATCTTCTCTTCTCTCATCTGCGTCCTCTCTCTCCAAGCTGCCCTACGTTTTTGCCTCCGTCCAGTCCTCCAGCATGACCCTAAACCCGACCCTGACCCTGATGTCTCTCACTCGGAAGCTTTCCCCACACTAGTCTATTCCCCTGAGATGAACCTGGCAGGCACTGAAGCAGAGTGCATCATCTGCTTATCTGAATTCCAGGACGGTGACACCCTCCGCGTGTTGGACAGATGCAAACATGGATTTCACGTTCACTGCATCCAGAAGTGGTTCTCCTCCAACCCTTCCTGTCCCACTTGCCGTACAAACATCTTCTCCTCACCAACCGGAACTCCTTAGTCAGATGACTCAGCTCAATGCAGCTTCCTAGTTTTGCCTACTTTTGCCTTTTACATTTTCTTTCCCGCCTCACACCTCTACCATGTTTTCCACACTAGCTTATTTGTTACCTTTTGTTGTTTTATATTCCATGAAATCATAAACACATACTGAGAGAAAAGTGATATAAAGTCACTTTTGTGAACCAAACTGTATAACACAAAATAAACAAAGACCATGTGTAACGAAGCAAATGACAACATTACCTCAAAATATAGAGGGCCAAAGGCTTTATTCAATGTTGGAGTTCAAGAAATATGAGGTATGACAGGTATTAATTCCCACCTGTTGGATAAGAAAGAACGAGGTGTTACAGGATAAGATAATGAATACTGACGGGGAGAAAAAACAAAAGTGGAATGAGTCACATTACGAGCATTAACTACATTGGCATGGTATGATTCTGGCTATGGGAGAAAATTCCAAGAGCGTGCAAAGGTCTTAACTGAATTCTGGACCACGATCACGAGGTATCAACACGCTTTCCACACTATTTTTAGAAAATTAAAGCATTATTTCAGCGAACTCTCCCCTCTCGATTCCCCCTAAATGATCTACATGAAAGCATTTTAGCTGTCCCAAGACTGAAATCAGATTTCAAATTGAACTCGCGCCCCCCTGGCAACAACTAGGCCGCATCTGTGATCACAACTAAGCAAAATTCGATCGTGGAATTTTAAATGGAGTAGTAATCTTTAGAGAAAACTTGCTCCACATGTCCTAACATCTCTAAGACACTGTGATTTTGCTGTAAGCTACAGAGATCATAATATGCTCTTAAAACATAAACAAGCTGTCCGTCCCAAGAGTTATTGAGATTTAGAAGTTCTCAGCGCATACTGTTTCAACTTAACCAGAATGCTCTTATTGCGTGTCACTGAAAAGAATCTGATAGAACCTCTTTCTTTCTTCTGGATCAAACATACCGCTTGGCCGATCCCCACGGTTCTCTTGTTCATCAACATCGTCTCCATCATCAATCCTATCTTTCTTTCGCACCACATGCTTCACAGATTCAATACCTTTCTCTCTCTTCTTCTCTAGATTAGCCAGATATCGCCTGTGATTATACTCATACAAGCCCTGCTGCATCAGTTCCCCAAATTTATCCTTGACAACAACGAGCGGGTCCTTGTGAATCAGTTCTGAGCCATTGTAGCCTTCCCTAAGGAGCACAGTGTGAACCTGATACTTGTTCGAAACGTAGAATATGCCTGGATGTTTCAGAAGCATACCATTAAGCTTCTCTGGCAACCCAAACTCCTTCTTGAAATGACTCAGCTTTACCATTGACAGCTTCTTCCACAGCGTCAACGAGAGTAACTCGTGCACCAAACCAACGCTTCTCTTCTCACTCTCCTTTGAACCTTCGACAAGATCCCCCGGATCCTGATACGGAGATATGTAAGGAGACGCATTAAACTCCATGAACCTCTCCCACGGGTTGGTCCATGTGGTGGGTAAAGAGCAAGAGAAACTAGGCTCAGAGCCACATTCAATTGCTGCTGCTTCCACAGCAGAAACAGCCAACTCAGGCTTCCAAGACAAAAGCTCAATCTCCATTGAACTCTTCCTACCACTATAATTCACTAACCGAAACACATCCATGTACTTCGGTAGTATCCTGATAACATAATCATCAGTAAAACCAAAGCTCCGTTTCAACTCGTTGAGCTTCACCACATTGAGACGCTGATCAACACTCATCATCAACAGCTTCGCAAGTCTATCTGCCAAGACAGGCTCTTGGGTATCTTTAACCAACTCCTCTTCTTCCACAAGCTTCATCATGGGTTTCGTTAAACGACAGTAATACTCATCGTCCTCGAGATAAACGTCGAAACAACAAGGGTACTTCTTTACCCAGTTCAAGGCCTTTCCCTGAAGATCAAGTGTCTTAAACTTCTTCTGTAGAAACTTAACCGGCGCAACCTGATTGGGACATCTTAAGATAATGTTCTTGAGCCGACTGTTAACTATCCATCTCTTGTTACGCGAGAGGGCAGACTCGAGGTCGGGGTCTTTCCTCGTTGAAGAAAGCGAGAATCTTCGGATTAACAGTGGAATCGACTTGGCACCATGTTGGATAACAGACGAAGTCCCCAGATTTCCAAACAACTCGCGAACTATAGCCATATCAGTGTCGGTTACCAACTCTAACCGCACATCCAATGACCCAAACTCACAATCCAATTAGCATTTATCAACGAGTGAGAAGCAAAAATCAAATTGAAAAAACGAACCTTTGAAGCAATGTGCTCTTAGTTGGGTATCGAAAGAACACAACAGAAACCGTAACTCATCACTCAAAATAGCCCTAAAACTAAATCGGTTCGTCTAAATTAGCCAAACAATTGATTAATTTGGTTATTTGGTTAATCGGTTATACTAAACCAACTAATTTTTTAATTGATTGACAAATGAGTGCAAGAGCCTAATTTTTGTGTGTGTGTGAGAGCAGATCGGGTGGTGGGAGACGGACACGTAAGCGCATAGAAACACTCTTTAGATGATTAGATCAGAGCCGTGTGTCAGTGTCCGAATGCAACCAAGCAGTAGCAGTTGGTCTCTGAATAAGTCTTACTTCAGACAAGTCAAAGCTTTATATAACTTTATGAGTGGACAGAATATCAAAGTCTTTGACGATTGGCGACAATCTTTATCAACATCAAGACACAAAACTTTCTCTCTTTCTCCATCAAGGCAGACGAAGAATCAGGAAAAGAAAAAAACAGAAGTCTCGAGAGAGTGTGACAGACAGATCTAGTGATGGGTTGCGACTCCTATGGCAATCTTAGCGACGCAGAGTTCAGTAAGCCGTTGCCATCGATAGGTATTTACGTGGCTGCTGCTTCACTGATCTGTGGAGTTGCCATGTTTGCCGATCTTCTTCACGGCTTCCGTCACCGGAAGTTCTGGTTTCCCTGCAAATTCTTCTCTCTCAACGCCACCACTCTCACTTTCATTTCCGTCTGCGTCAAACTCTCTTTGGATCTCAACACTTCCATGCCCAGTCGCCAAGATCAGCTCGCCAAACTCAGCAGCAGCGTCTTCTTCTGCGTCGTGATGGCTAATTCCATGCCTTCTTTGGGTTTCATGGTCACTCAAGATCTCCTCATGAACCTCATGGCCCTTGGGATTCTGGTTATCACGGACGTTGTCAACATCTGTATCCAATTGGGTACAGGTGCCATCTATGTTTTCCCTCAAGAACACGCTCTCGTTATCCTTCTCATGGTTCTAATGTTTATGATCTTGAGTTTCTCTGCTATCACAGTCCCCACCACAAAACGTTTCTTAGAGTTCAAGTACAAGAAAAAGTACGAGTTTGCGTTGAAGCAGTGTCCTTCGTATACTGAGAGAAGAAAGGGAATTCCTACGCTTAGAGAAGATCTGATGAAATTCTGGATAATGGCTCATACTTCTAGCCCTCAGTTTGTGATGGCTCGCTCTGTCACTTGCACCACCTCTGGTTTTCTCTGTTTCTTGAGTGCAGTCACTTTGGCTGAAGCCATGGTCCGGTCTTACTTTATACAACCACGGTCACTTGGGTTCTGCAATGGAGAATCTGATTACAAATGGTCAACCACTCTGGTTCTAGTTTCTCAGGCAGCTGCAGTAGCCATAGGAACCGTTGCTCCAGCGAGCAGATGGTTTAGTGCAGTGAAGTTTAGGTGTCCATCAAAAGCAAAGAAATGTTTGAAAGATGAGTTGAGAGTTGAGAGTTATTGGTTTGAGTGTCTAGCTGAGAAGAAAGAACGTCCCTTGAACCTTTGGATGCTCCATGGTCGTCGCAGCAGGAAGCTTGCACACGACTTAAACCGATGGATACTTGATGTCTGCATTGCAACACAATATGGGTTAGTGTTGGCTAGCAAGTTTCTGCGTTTCATCACTGTTTACTTTGTGAGTAGAATCTTGGTATGCTGTTTATTTTTCACCTTCAAAAACGACACTGTAGCAAACGTTGAGTCGTCAGCAAACTCTGAGTCATCGTCGGGATCAAATCCATCAACGAGACGATTTGTTCTGCATCTTGAAGGAGAGGAGGAGCTTGTGGATTATATGGCGCGGAGCAACCGTGAGGCGACAGAGCACTTGATACAAAAGGGTTGGAAAATGCAACCCGTAAACTTGATAGAGCTCCTAGAGGCAACAACTCCCATCTCAAAAGGATTTGAAGGGATTTGGGATTTTGACAGCGACGAGGTTGCTTCACTAGCCTCTGGAGAGCCACCTAATTGCTGGGCGCTTCCATTAGTAACACTGACGACTATTGCTGTTGCTCTCCCCAACATAAACCCTTACTCTTTAAAGAAATTAGTGAAGGCTGTAAACGAGGCCTTGTTCTATGTCAAAAAGTTTGAAGACGTCTTAGACATTGAAGGAGAGTTAGCTAACAGCAGGAAAGCTGCAGAAGTAGTTTGGTTAGGAGTTGATCTCTACCATAAGTGGCTCAATGTGGATCTTCGAAAACTATCCAAGCAACAAAAAACAACACCACCACAAGAAGTTCTTAAAGAGCTAGTGGATATAGCAAAGAAAGAGTTTACAGAGTCGTGGCAGAACAATTTGATGTTGTGCATGAAGTCGAAGCCCTCGCGCTGGCCCATCAAGACTCTAGCAGCAAACTCGATGTACCGAATCAGCCAAACTCTTTTGAACCAGTACGAAGCAAGAGACATTGGAACAGAGGAGACTCTGTTGAAAGATGTGGAAAGGATGGTATCGGATATAGTAGCAGGGTGCTTTTGCAACGCAGCACGAGTAATCGGAATGAAGTGTTTGGTGACGGCGGTTGAAGTGAGAGAAGCGTCGGTTAGAGAAGCGGCAATGCATCTAGGGAGAACAGAGAAAGTACTTGAGATCGTGGACAGGAGATGCATGCCTGCTTTGTCTCATCACAAAGTGGCAAAGATTGATGAATGGAGAGAGTTTTATAGGACCAACAAATGCATCTCTTTGACTCATCCTTCGACTCATCCTTCGACTCAGTGTACCACCCGTGAACTCATTCTCAACCTAGAATAACAACACTTAAATGTCAAGTCGAAAAGGTGTTAAACTACTTTTTTGTACGTGTTTATTAAAACCAAGTTAGTTCGCAATAATATGCTTCCTTTGTCGGTTGATGCACACAAGTCAACACTCACAACTTTTCTTTCTTGACAAGCAAAAACGACTCTTCCATAAGCTTTTATCCTTCTGGAAATTTGCAATAGCAAGTCCCTTAGACCGATGCAAGTTTTAATAACTTAACCATGTCAACAAAAGCTGCTTTTGATTTTCCTTTCTTTTTTTCCTTCTAAACAAGCGTTGTTGAAGTTTCAAGATTTCGTAAGAGTTAAAACCATCTTGAGAGAAAGAAATGATAAAACTAAACAGTGGGCTGGTCCCTGTTTCCGCCCAAAAAACTATTTAAAAATAGATTAGAATCGTAACAATTTGTAAAATTTATAAGTACAAAACTACAAATGAAAGATTAGGTAGGTGGTATACTCTTTCCTTTTTTAATACATGTACTTTTTGTAAGTTCGAAATAAATAAAGGGACAGAACATGAAAAGTAGAGGAAGATATTATTTTCATTTCCTTCCCCTTATAAATAACAAGGCTTCTCTTACTCACTCGGTGTCACCCAAAATCGCAGAAGAAGAAAGAGAGAAACAAAACCATCAAATCGCTAAAAACTTTGAACAGTAATGGAAAACAACGAATCGGGTTCATCATTGGGTCCGGGTGGGCTGGATCTAACGAGCGCCTTCTTCAAGCCGATCCTCAACTCCGACCCTCCTATCCCTTCCAACCGCTGTACCAAAATCTCCGTCGTGGGAGTCGGAAACGTAGGAATGGCCATCGCTCAAACCATCCTCACTCAAGATCTCGCCGACGAGATAGCACTCGTTGACACCAAACCTGACAAGCTTCGAGGCGAGATGCTCGATCTCCAGCACGCCGCCGCTTTCCTCCCTCGCACCAAGATCACAGCTTCCGTCGACTATGGCGTCACCGCCGGATCAGATCTCTGCATCGTCACCGCTGGAGCTAGACAGAACCCGGGTGAGTCAAGACTCAACCTTCTTCAGAGGAACGTCGCTCTCTTTCGCCACATCATTCCTCCACTCGCTAAGTCATCTCCTGATTCCATCTTGCTCATCGTCTCTAACCCCGTCGATGTTCTGACTTACGTCGCCTGGAAACTCTCCGGTTTCCCGGTGAATCGAGTGATTGGCTCGGGTACTAATCTCGACTCGTCTCGGTTTCGGTTCTTGATCGCAGATCATCTCGACGTCAATGCTCAAGATGTACAGGTCAGTTTCCGACCAGAATTAGAGATTCCAAGTTTGTGTTTTGTCTTTAAGTTTCATCATTTCCGTAAAAAGTTGTAAACTTTTATAATAGATCCGATGGTAATAGTGTGTTCTGAGACGATCGATCAAATGGTGTGTTGGTTGGTTGTTGTTGTTGTAGGCATTCATCGTGGGAGAGCATGGAGATAGCTCAGTGGCATTGTGGTCAAGCATAAGTGTGGGAGGCATCCCTGTGTTAAGCTTCTTGGAGAAGCAACAGATCGCTTACGAGAAACAAACCCTTGAGGATATTCACCAAGCCGTAGTTGGAAGTGCATATGAAGTCATTGGACTCAAGGGTTACACTTCTTGGGCTATTGGCTACTCTGTTGCTAACCTGGCTCGTACCATCCTCCGTGACCAGCGTAAGATCCACCCGGTGACGGTGCTTGCTCGTGGCTTTTATGGTGTTGATGGTGGCGACGTCTTCCTCAGTCTCCCGGCTCTGATTGGGCGTAACGGTGTGGTTGCTGTGACGAATGTGCATATGACTGATGAAGAGACCGAGAAGCTGCAGAAATCGGCGAAGACTATATTGGAGATGCAGAGCCAATTAGGACTTTAAACATATATCATCTCTCTATCTGCTTCCGCTTTTATAAAAACCTTTTGTTTTGTAATGAGTTATGATCATCAATCATCACACGGATGTTTAGTGTCGACGTTGATCTCTATATATCTATGTGTTATGTAAATGCTTGTTCATGCCGAATGATTCCAACTTTTGAGTTCTATTAAATTTTAACAAAAACAGAAGAATGATGTGAGGGTAAAAGAGATTCATAGGGTAAATTTGTTTATCAATTCTCACACATTGCTAATATAAGCCTTCACAGATTTGCGTAGTGCAGCTTGTTACAAAGGATGGTATTGGTTAGTTAAAGTTCAGAATGATATAAGTTACACAAAGTAAAAAATATCAAGTGCTCTCTGATTTTGTTGGCTTTTGAGGAGTAAATTAATTGTTTACTTTCCAGTTTTGTGTGTGGGGGTGACACCATTATGATGCCATGAGCAAAGGGATCTCTCTGATGCTAAGGAGGTGAGAAAAGAGAGAAACTTGGTGAAACCCTAGTGAAATTCCAGAGAGAGAGAAGGAGATAGCTTATTATTAAGTCTTCCATTAATCAATCATTAGTAAAACTCTGTTTAGGTCTTAAAGGGGATATATACAAACAAGTTACAATAGGATCGTGCGGGTCAAAAGAAAGTGTTTCTGCTGAGTCCAGCCGAAGAAGATTTGTCTCCAGTTCAGGTTGTTCAACTGGTGGAGACTCGGCGGATCAGGCGGAAATGAAAGGTCTTTTCAAATCCAAGCCGCGGACTCCCTCAGATATTGTTCGACAGACTCGCGATCTCCTCTTCTATGCCGATCGATCTGTCTCCATCCCTGACCTTCGCGAGTCCAAACGCCAAGAAAAGGTCTTCTCTTTTCCATTATTACATTCTCCAAAATTCAGTTTTTCGATTCCGTAAAAATCTGATCTTTTTTCGTTGTCCGTTTCTGAAAGTGTGAATGGGTAATTGTGAGATATCATCATCCTTCGAATCCTGATGGAACCTTTGGTTTGGTTTCTGACAATTGCTTTGCAGCTAGCGGAACTAAGTAAGAGCTTACGGGAATTGAAGTTAATTCTCTATGGAAACAGTGAGACTGAGCCAGTAGCTGAAGCTTGTGCTCAGTTGACTCAGGAGTTCTTTAAGGGTGATACTCTTCGTCGCTTGATCACATCTCTTCCGAATTTGAACTTGGAGGTAACACCATCTCGTCTCATGCTTAATATCCAAAGTGAGAGAGAGTCATTTTGAGATGAAGTTGTGGCTGTATGCGTTTTTGATATTAGGCGAGGAAAGATGCTACACAAGTTGTTGCAAATCTTCAGAGGCAACAAGTTAATTCACGGCTTATTGCATCTGATTATCTGGAGTCCAACATTGATCTTATGGATGTTCTAGTGGACGGGTGAGTTTAGGAGATTGAATCCAGCATTAAGCATTTCGTTAATGGTTTTCGAGTTAAAAAGTCTTACTCTTTTTTAAAATCTCGATCTTTGAGGTTCATTTTATCATTCATATGGGGTTTATATGATTTCTCTCAGCTTGGAAAACACAGATATGGCGTTACACTATGGTACTATGTTTAGAGAGTGCATCCGCCACCAGATTGTTGCAAAGTGAGCAAATTTTATATTTTCTTTGCTTGCGACATTATACATCCTATCTGTTTTTATTGCCAAAGAGACAACCTTCTACGGTTGTTTTTGTATATAGTAGCGGTGTTTTTGTGGTGCATATTATAATGGAAACCACTTTTGTCTTTGTTGTTCAGATATGTTTTGGATTCACAGCACGTGAAGAAGTTTTTTTACTACATACAGCTTCCCAATTTCGACATTGCTGCTGATGCTGCTGCAACTTTCAAGGTTATTGTACACTGCAACATACTTGAAATTTCCCCTACATTCATGATTTAGGTTTTCTGTAAACACGCCATCATAACTTGAGTTCTGTAATTATTCTCTTGCAGGAACTCCTGACTAGGCACAAGTCTACAGTTGCTGAGTTTCTTACTAAGAACGAAGACTGGGTAAGTTCTCTTTCAATGTACCTAGTCATAATGTTTTGCTTCAAAGCGTATGCATCTGTTTCACCTTCGACGGTGCGGATTGCAAACGGTATGATTCTTAGCCGTTCTGGTTTACAGTTCTTCGCAGACTACAACTCAAAGCTACTTGAATCAAGTAATTATATAACGAGACGGCAGGCTATTAAGGTAATAACTTAGAGGAAAGGTGATATGATATCACAAATATGTAATCACGAAAACGATAGCAGTGACAGATCATTCTGATTGGTTATAATGTGTACATTTTTACAGTTGTTGGGCGATATATTACTGGATCGGTCAAACTCAGCTGTGATGACGAAATATGTGAGCTCAATGGATAACTTGAGAATTCTCATGAATCTTCTCAGAGTAGGATGCTTTACTCGATTTCCTTAATTATTTTATCCTCGATGTCTGGCTCTGCCTAACTGATTTACTACTAGGACTAACTTGAGCTTCTGGGTGAGCAATCACTTGCAGGAATCAAGCAAGACTATTCAGATAGAAGCTTTCCATGTTTTCAAGGTATTTTTCTTGTATCCTATAGACATGGATTATACCCAATGAAACATGATCAGTCAGACGGCTTCGGCAATTGGATTTTGAGTTTTTGGAAAATGTCTGTCTGCAGTGATTTAGTTGAGTTTCGAAAACAAAGACTTGAATGAGCCATCCAAGTTCACTAATATTGTTGAGTTTGTACAGCTGTTTGTAGCAAACCAAAGGAAGCCTTCAGACATCATCAACGTTCTGGTGGCAAACAAAAACAAGCTTCTAAGATTGTTGGCTGATATTAAACTGGACAAAGGTATGGGACGTGTGTTATGAGACTGTTGTATCACTAGAGAATGGACCTGATTCTCACCGTAAACAAACTTCTTATGTTTATGATTCATGTTTGTTTGGTGGCAGAGGACGAGAGGTTTGAAGCAGATAAAGCTCAGGTGGTTATAGAGATTGCAAGCCTTCAGCCGCGAGATCTTGCTTGAGCACGCACATGTACACAGAGAAGCGCATGCCTTCTGTTTAATCTTTGAAAGACATTTTCGGAGCATCAAAGATTCTTGTTACGTATTAGGTAACGTCTTGCCTCTCTCGCTGTCTAAGCTATTGACTGGTCTGTGTCTTTTAGATTATATAAATCCACATGTACACTCATTTAGTGTCGATAAAATAAAATTGCATTGTTATTATCTCTGTTCAGAAAGAACAATAGAGGCAAAAGCCCCACATCCTGATAAAAAAAAATCATAAATGCATATGGGAACGCGACATCAACCTATTGAAAATGGATAGATAAGAAGATAAACCTTTAAAAAATTACTCTATACACAAATAGGAAAAGAACCAAGTCTAATGCTAATCTTAAGCATACTGAGACCGAGCGCCATTCGATGCTCCATGCTGAGCCGTTTTAGCAGATTTCTCCAGTTTCCTTCTCTTAATGACCACATACCAAGTGAAGGCTTCGAGCAGAGCGGCCACAATGGCGAGAGCAACGATGATACCAGTGTAAGCGTTTTTCCACTGCTTCTTGGGACTCAATATGTCTAGACCTTTGAACACGTTCACCACCCCCAGTATGATCAACGTGTAGCCTATCGTGTGGTGGTATATGTTCCAGTAGAGCCTGTGCTTGTGCTCTGGTTTCGGCCGCAGAAACATCGCAAACACCTAACATGCAACACAAGAATTGATCCAGCTTAGAAAGCTGTATTTTACTGGTTTTTTATATTGGTGTGAAGTGTGTATTATTATACCTGAACTGTTGCTAGAGAAAAGAGAGCAATCCCAATAGAACGGTGGGTGGTATACTGGATCCCTGGTGAGTCGCCACCGAGTTTGAGACCAGTGGCCCATCCGGCCACGCCGATGACGTAAGCAGAAGCCTGGCAGAAAACATGAAGGTAGAACCAAGCAGGGTCTGCTGATTTGGCGACTCTTAAGTAGCGAGCAATGATTGCCCCCATTGGCATCATGATTCCCCAGCTCACTCCGTTCAATATTCCATGTATCTGAGTCCCCCAACAATCACCAAAATCAATCATTATTCTCTGTTTTCCAACGTAGAAAAAATTAGAGGAAAATGTCAACTGAAGAATCAACTCACGTTGCGTTTTCGGAGCTTTGAACTTCCTCCAGCTCCTCCGGCAGCTGTAGAAACACCGGAAACCAGATTGAGAGTGGACACGGAGCGAACATTGTTGCCAGAAGTTGGATGAGGGAGAGGACTGTTCGCAGACATTGAACCATCTTGCCACACAGTGTTAATGGTTCCACCATTCCCTAGATCCTGTGAGAGACTCAGACTTGCCAACACAACCATCTCGTTGTTCTCATAAGTTGCAGACAAGCCAGAGACGTTGAAACTCAGATCACCCTCCTGCAGACTTGTCTGGTAGCTTCTGATAGGGGACGTGTAAACCCTGACAGTGCCGTCTGATTGTGGATAAGCCACGATGGCTTGAGCTCCAACCATTCCCGTAGACGTCGGGTTCACGGCCCAAGCAACCCATTTGCCAGAGGTGAGCTTCGTGTGGCGATAAGCGATGTGGAGGGTCCCGGTGGAAGAATCGTAAGTGTAATGGAGGAAAGAATCAAGAAAAGGGAGGTCGTTGCAGGAATCAAATACATTGTTGCTGGAGAATTTGTATTTGGAACATGTCTGAGCAGAGGACAGAGTAGTCATGGATATGGAGAGGACAAGAGAGAGACAGAGGATTTGATTCAAGAACTTCATCATCGAGATATGATTACTCATGGAAAAAGAGTCTAAGATGTTATAAGAGAAGCAGATGGTTGAAGAAAGAAGGAGAGAAAGAGAGATTAAATATGAAGGGAAAGTGGGGTTAGCTTTGTTGGTTAAGCTGTCTAAGAGAGATCATAACTTTTCTCTTACACTTTTTTGTTTTAGTTCATATTACGCTTAGCTGCTATCATTTGCTAAATTTCATTTATATTTGAAGAGTGAAATAAATGTTTTATTTATAATGAGAATTATTGGCATAGTGTGTGGATCTATACAACATTAGATTCAATGGCTCAATGCCTATAAAATGCAACAATAATGCTCCTTATCTAACGAAAAGGTGAGTAACAAAACTAGTTAACAGAGGGTAATTAGTGAAACTTAATGGGTTAAATAATGGTGAGGGACTGAGGGTCAACAACAACCGATTCACACCTGTCTCGCCTGCCTTTGTTTCCACCAACTCAACTTCTTTACCATCACTTCTCTCTCTCTCTCTCTCTGTCTATGTATATATTACAACTACTATTGGGTAGGCATCTTTAACCTAAAAGTAAGTACATAATTGAATTTGTTAGAGCTTATTATGTTTGGAGTTATTGTCTTGTACTTTGCACTAATTTGTGGAACCGTGTATAGATAGATATATGAGTATAATAACAAAGGCAAAGGACACAGGAGGCAAATAGGAGTGAATGCAGGTGAGCAACCGCACCGGTCTGTGATAGATCCGTTTTACTAGTTGTTGGGGTTGGGTTTTAGGAGTTTAGGGTCATTTGGTCAAAATCTCAACTGCCACCATGTGGATGTGGGACCTTTTGCCACGTGTCGACTTAGTTTTGTCCCTTGTAGTCAACCATTCTAGAGCTGAGCCTCGAGCCTCACTGTTCATTATGCGTGACCTTCCATCCGCTCGATCATTATATCTTTATTTTTACATTCATTATATCATATGATTTACTTCTTATTAAGTTAATATTTTAGTTTTGACTGAATAATCAATCCTGCGGTCATCAACATTAACAGAATTAATTTAAAGTAGAAAAGAACAAAATAAAGAAAGATGACCAAAAATATTGTCAAGAGTGGGATTTGAACCCACGCCCTTTCGGACCCGCACCTGAAGCGGGCGCCTTAGACCAACTCGGCCATCTTGACCTTTTTAATCAGAATTCAACATTATTTATAATATCGCAACCAAACTTTTAGATATTCATATATTCCAACAAACAATTGTCTTTATGAATTGCAATAATACTAAGCATTTAATGTCTCGAAGCACTTTTGCTCGATTTTGACACACAACGGACTACTAGAAGCCACATTGTTTGGTCTCTTTTTAATTTTAAATGTTTTATTAACCAACTTTTCTGAAAAATCTTGGATACAGACGAACAAAAGAAACAGAAAATATGTTTTCCTAATTCATTCACTAGTATTATTCGTAATCAAGGTCAAAGATTCAGTAGAACAAGTTTACAGATTCAAAACAAGTCTAAAAGATTCCTGGTATTAATTAGTATTGTACATAACTAAGGAATCAAAACAGTTGCACGAGACGAGATAGTAAGTCTTATAACACGATAAGCCCTACAGCCATTAACAACTTTAGATTGTTCTTCACTAGGTAACATGCATACATTTATGAAAGAAAGCTTTTATTGATTGCCAAGTTCAACTTACAAAAAACGGTCATTATTAACTTGACATTAAGTGTTGTTACTCTATAGTGAGAATGAGTTGACGAGTGGTACACTGAGTCGAAGGATGAGTAGTGGAAGCAATGCATTTATTGGTCCTATAAAACTCTCTCCATCCATCTATACTGGCCACTTTTTGATGAGACAAAGGAGGGATGCATCTCCTGTCCACGATCTCAAGTATCTTCTCTGTTCTCCCCAGATGCATTGCCGCTTCTCTCACCGACGCTTCCCTCACCTCCACCGCCGTTACCAAACACTTCATTCCCACTACTCTTGCCGTGTTGCAAAAGCATCCAGCTATTATGTCGGATGCCATCCTTTCCACCTCTTTGAACAGAATCTCCTCTGTTCCAATGTTTCTCGATTCGTGTTTCTTCCAAAGGGTTTGGCTGATTCGGTACATCGAGTTTGCTGCCAGACTCTTGATGGGCCAGCGTGAGGGCTTCTGCTTCATGGACAACATCAGGTGCTTCTCCCACGACTCGCTGAACTCTTTCTTCGCCATGTCCGCAAGCTCTTTAAAAACTTCTTGCGGTCTTGCTCTCTGCTGCTTGGATAGTTTTCGGAGATCCACGTTGAGCCACTTATGGTAGAGATCAACTCCTAACCAAACTACTTCAGAAGCTTTTCTGCTCTTAGCTAACTCTCCTTCAATGTCCAAGACGTCTTCGAACTTTTTGACGTAGACCAATGCTTCGTTTACAGCCTTCACTAACTTCTTTAAAGAGCAAGGCTTGATGTTGGGAAGTGCAGCAGCGACACTTGTCAGTGTTACCAGTGGAAGTGCCCAGCAATTAGGTGGCTCTCCGGAGGTTGTCAGAGAAGCCACCTCGTCGATGTCAAAATCTCGAATCCCTTCAAATCCTTTGGAGGTTGGATTTGTTGCCTCCAAGAGCTCTATCAAGCTTAGGGGTTGTTTCTTCCGACCCTTTTGTATCAAGTGGTTTGTGGCCTCACGGTTGCTCCGTGCCATATAATCAACCAGCTCCTCCTCTCCATCAAGGTGCAAAACAAATTGTCTCGTTGATGGATTTGATCCCGAGGGCGAGTCAGCGTCTGAGATTCTGAAGGTGAAATAACAACATAGCAAAATCCTACTCACACAGTAGACAGCGATGAAACGGAGGAACTTGCTAGCCATGACTATCGCGTACTGTGTTGCAATGCAGAGATCAAGTATGCATCGGTATAAGTCGTGTGCAAGCTTCCTACTGCGGCGACCATGTAGGATCCATAGGTTCAAGGGACGTTCTTTCTTCTCAGAGAGACACTCTACCCAATAACTCTCTACTCTCAACTCATCTCTGAAAGTTTTCTTTGCTCTTGATCGAAACCTCAAGTTCACTGCAGTAAACCATCTGCTTGCCGGAGCAACCGTCCCTATGGCTACTGCAGCCGCCTGGGAGAGAAGAACCAAAGTGGTTGACCATTTGTAATCAGAGTCTCCATTGCAGAACCCAAGTGACCGTGGTTGTAGAAAGTAAGAGCGGAGCATGGCTTCACCCAGCGTGACTGCACTCAGGAAACAGAGGAAACCAGAGGTGGTGCAGGTGACAGAGCGAGCCATCACGAACTGGGGACTGGAAGTGTGAGCCATCATCCAGAACTTCATTAGATCTTCTTTAAGCTCAGAAACGCCTCCTCTTCTCTCTGTTTGATACGAAGGACACTGCTTCAAAGCGAACTCGTAACTCTTCTTGTATCGAAACTCCAAGAAACGCTTTGTGGCGGGGACTGTGATAGCCGAGAAGCTCAAGATGACAAACATTAGAAGCGTTATAACGATAACCAAAGCGTGTTCTTGAGGGAAAACGTAGATGGCACCTGTACCCAACTGGATACAGATGTTGACAACGTCGGTGATGACCAGAATCCCAAGAGCCACGAGGTTCATGAGGAGGTCTCGTGTAACCATGAAACCCAAAGAAGGCATGGAATTGGCCATGACGGCGCAGACGAAGACGTTGCTGCTGAGTTTGGCGAGCTGATCCTGGCGACTTGGCATGCTAGTGTTGAGATCCACGGAGAGTTTGACGCAGACGGAGATGAAAGTTAGAGTGGTGGCGTTGAGAGAGAAGGTCTTACAGGGAAACCAGAACCTTCGGTTGCGGAAGCCACGAAGAAGATCAGCAAACATGGCAACTCCACAAATGAGTGAAGCTGCAGCCACGTAGACACCTATCCAAGGCAAAGGCTTGCTGAACTCTGCGTCGCTAAGATTTCCATGACCGTCGCACCCCATCGCTCTGTCGATGATGTTCTGTTTCTTCCTCTGCTTCTTCTATTTATACTAATAGAGAGTGAGAGGAAGCTGGTGCATTCATGTTGATAAATGATAATTTCTTCTGAATTCAATGTTTACTAGACTGATTCAGTAACAAATTGTCAAATTCAAAGCTTTGGCTTTTGTCTCAACTCTCAAGTTAGACTCGTTCATTCCCTCTTCTTGTCTCTTCCTCTCCAATGTCTCACAAGTGTAGACTAATTCCGAGACGAACAGTACATGCATTCACACACCTCTATTTATTACATTTTTGTTGGCAAGTGATAGGCCCATGGGCTTTAAATGGGCTTATCCAATTCCAAATCGTTATTTTCCTCCTCCTCTTGCCATTTGCACAATTTTACCGGAAAGTTACCGTGAATTGTCATAAAACTGCGGTGTCTTTAGAGTTTAACGGTGTTTTTCGGTTTCTTCGATTTTAAATTGTTTGCATTCAGTTTATTCCTCGACAAGCCCAATTATTAGATGGGCCTTATAAATGTAATATCTAGGCCCAATCTAATGATGATAAGAAAAACGAAACTTCTAATAACAAAAAACAAATGTTTTTGAAGTGAATTGATTTATCAAAAACCCAAACAAAATCCTTTGAACAAATTCCCAAAGCGACTGAAATGGCGGCCGCGTTTCTGCCGGCGACGTCTCTCCGTCTCACTCAATTCTCTACTCTCCGATTCTTATCCTTCTTCTCTATTTCTAATCCTTCTTCTTATTCTCTCTTCCGACCTCTCCCCCACCGGGTTCTCCCGCTCTTCGAAGGTTCTCCGGCCAATGCTCGCCGGAGATGTTTCTGCAGCGCTGTTTCTCAGTCTCCCGGTTCCGGGGAGGTAAAGAAGGTGGAGAGTAATTATGAGAATCGATTTGGGAGTAAAGTTGGAGAATTCAGGAGGAAGTTGAAGATAGCTGAAGTGAAAGGAGGAGCAGACCAAGGGCTTGGTCGTGTCGGGCAAAGCCTCAGCATTTCGGGTTGGGTTCGGACACTTCGATCTCAGAGCAGTGTAACATTCATCGAGGTGATTCTAAATACCTTTCTGCTTGCCGTTATATAATAAAGTTAGTTGATTGGTTGCTCACAAATTTGTGGTTTTGGATTTGTTTGAAGATAAATGATGGTTCTTGCTTATCCAACTTGCAATGTGTGATGAATCCGGAAGCAGAAGGGTATGATCAGGTAGTTATAGTGATCTGCGAACTTTAAAGTCTTGGTTTTTATGTCTAAACCCAATGATAATACTAGTATTTTTTGCCAATAGGTAGAAGCTGGTTCAATCTTGACTGGAGCATCCATATCTGTACAAGGTACTATTGTGGCCAGCCAGGGGACAAAGCAAAAGGTGGAACTCAAGGTTGAGAAAATCATTGTGGTACGTCTTTGCTTCTTCTACTTTCGAACTCGAACTTAAGTTCCTTTGAGAGATTGAAAGAATACGTTTTAATGAGTGTTATCACTTGCTCCCTCTGTATCCTAGGTTGGAAAGTGTGACTCTTCCTATCCGATTCAGAAGAAGAGGGTCAGCCGGGAATTCTTGAGAACCAAGGCTCACTTACGTCCGAGAACCAATACTTTTGGGGCGGTAAGGAGAAATTGATTGCCTTCTAAGGAGAAATTGCATGCAACTTTCCTACTTTGTACCGTGTCCTGAAATTGTAGACCAGAGAAAAAGAAACTGTTGTTTGTCTAGTACTTTTTTGTGTTGAAAACAGCTTCTACAGTTTTTCTGCAGTTGTTCCCTCCGTTCATTATTTTCTTCTCTGATTAGGCTTCTGTTGAAAATTTACGGTGAACTTAGTGTGTTGTGAAAATTAATCGCATTCTGTGATCTTTAAACATTCATAACATCTTGTTTCAGGTGGCTAGAGTTAGGAATACTCTGGCATATGCCACACACAAGTTCTTTCAAGAAAGTGGATTTGTCTGGGTGGCAAGCCCAATTATCACAGCGTCGGATTGTGAAGGAGCTGGAGAACAGTTCTGTGTCACCACGCTCGTAAGGACCCTAGCTCTCAGCTTCACAATATTCTGTAATATTAACTCATTAACAGCTTGATTGTTTTCACTTTCACCAAGTATTACAACTCTCAACTCATAAGGGATAGAATTACACCTAAACTGTACTTCACTTTTTAGATTCCCAGCTCCCATGAGACCACCGATTCTTCCATTGATGCAATTCCGAAAACAAAGGGAGGGTTGGTCGATTGGTCTCAGGTGTGTTTCAGCTCCAAATCTTTTGTATTTAAGATTGGTAAAAGATGATTTTGCAACTGTAACAGATTTCATGGTTGTATTTCACTCCTCAGGACTTCTTTGGTAAACCAGCATTCTTGACCGTCTCTGGGCAACTCAATGGAGAAACTTATGCGACAGCTCTCTCAGATGTAAAAGATTACTTCCTCGAGTTATCTCTGAGCTAGATTTTGGTCAGTAAGTGTCTGAATTTCTCATTTGTATGACTTTACAGGTATACACATTTGGTCCTACATTTCGAGCTGAAAATTCCAACACTTCCAGGCACTTGGCCGAATTCTGGGTCAGCATTATTTCATCTTCCAGCCAAACTCACAATTGAATTTTTCTTTCATATGTGCATTTGTCTAAAGACCTCTCTTTCTACAAAAATAAGATGATTGAACCAGAACTGGCTTTTGCCGACCTGGATGATGACATGGCCTGTGCCACCGCCTACCTCCAGTACGTCGTATGTTGCTCTCTCACTTTATATTTATCTTCAAACTATGTATGAGCTTGTGTTTTTTTCACATTATTTTGATTGTAATTTATCTCTTGATATTCTGTTAGGTAAAATACGTTCTCGATAATTGCAAGGAAGACATGGAGTTTTTTGATACATGGATTGAGAAAGGAATCATTCATCGCTTGAGTGTATGGCCTCTAATTCTCACTCTGTGATCAGAAAAGAATATTATGCAGTTTGGACTGACTGTTATTATGGTTGTTTTACGATCTAACTTGTGAAGGACGTAGTTGAGAAAGAATTTCTACAGCTGGGTTACACAGACGCCATTGAACTTCTTCTGAAAGCAAACAAGAAATTTGAGTTCCCGGTAAAGGCTTTACTTTCTCCTTTAGAATAGATTTCAGCTGCATATTTGGAAAAATAAAATGCAAACTTCATCATGCATTTCCTTTTCTCATACAAGTTGTACTGCTTTTGGCCTCTGAGCCAGTATTTTACCTGTGTTTCCGGTTTTTTCTGTGTAAATAAATTGTGATTCTACACTTTTAGTGGGGCTTTCTTCAAAATGATATTCTCGGCTGTAGAAAAAATCACACGTTTCCTTTTCCATTCACATGTGAGATGCTATGTCTGATAGATGTGGTTCTTCTAGGTGAAGTGGGGACTCGATTTACAGAGCGAGCATGAAAGGTACATTACAGAAGAGGCATTTGGGGGTCGCCCTGTGATAATAAGAGACTATCCGAAGGAGATAAAGGCTTTTTATATGCGGGAGAATGATGATGGGAAGACAGTGGCAGCAATGGATATGCTCGTGCCTCGGGTAAGATTAAAATTATTATGCATAAAACAAAAACAAAACAAAAAAATTTGTTAGATAAGAAGTTGTTAATGAATGAATGTTGGCTTTTGGTAAGAAAAGATAGGGGAGCTGATAGGTGGAAGCCAAAGAGAGGAAAGGCTTGAAGTGTTGGAAGCGAGGCTTGATGAGTTGAAACTCGACAAAGAGAGCTACTGGTGGTACCTTGATCTCCGTCGCTATGGTTCAGGTCTTTTTCTTCTTCTGAATCTTTTGTTACTTTTTCTTGAATCTTCTTCGAATGATCAAGGAAGAGAAGAAAAAGAAGATAGAAACTTGGAGGCTGATGAAGTGCTTTTATTTGCTGTGTCTGTGTATGTTTGTAGTTCCTCACGCAGGATTCGGGCTAGGATTTGAGAGGCTGGTCCAATTTGCCACTGGAATTGATAATATCAGAGACGTTATTCCTTTCCCGCGCTCACCTGGCTCTGCGGACTTCTGATTCATATATCATCATCATTCTTTTACACATCCTTACTTCCTTTTTTTTCTCTTCATTTCCTCTAAATTCTTGTACTCTTTATTTGACATTAGTTATTTGAACAATGGACAAAAAAGAAGAAGATAACTGGTTCATATTATAAAGGTTTTGTATTTCTATATTAAATATATTTTGAGCCTACTTTGGCCCTTTCATATTGAGATTTGAAATTTTGAACATGTGATACCTGCAAGTTTTGCTAATTAACGCCACTTGAAGTCTTAAATTATCTAGCGACTTCCTGATTTTTGCTAATTCGATTTATTGAGGGATTGGAAATACAATCCAACATCGATCAATCAACACAATTTAACTATTCCCATACTTGTTAAGAGACCCAAAGATATTATCCTACAGCACTGAGACATATTATGCAAGTACTCTACTTCTCACTTAGCAATCAAAGATTTCAGGAGCACTCTACATCCCACTTAATTAACTGAACTAGTCTCAAGCCAGAAATTTCATAAAGCCAAAGTTTAAACGCAGCTAGGAAGAAGAAGCAAAGGCATCAAACACATACTGACATACAGTGCTTCAGTCGCAGCAATCAATTTCTCTCTCTCGTATTGGTTAACTCACTTTGCAGGGCATTAGCTTCCAGTTAATGAACTAATATAGCCATAAATTGAAAGCAAGCAGAAAAGAGCCATAAGTGAGAAACAGAGCAAGTTCAAAAACAAGGATTTTTTATAAAAAAAAAATACATAACACTGCAGACCATTTAAACCTCCTACCTCAAAAAAAATAAATATAAATTCATCTCTCAGTAAACTTCTCTCAATGTCTGATGAGACCAGAGCGGTGTAAAGAAATTATAAACCTTCGCCTTACGGCATCAATTTCTATATATGAATTAGAGAGGCAAATGTATAACTTATATATATGGTCTACTTGTGATAATACTTCCTTTTTAATTAAATTTTTGTCCAAGATTCAAAAACAGCACCAATGTTTTAAAGCCTTTTCATTTTAGGGTGATTTTAGTTAATATTACCCAATAATCTATTTATTAAGTATTTAACATCTATAGTTTAGAAATTAGGAAAGTATAATAGATAAATATTTTTTTTGTCATTATTATCTTTCCAAAAATATTTAATTACAAGATTGCCATTAATTATAAAAATTTATTTTTTGATGTTAAAGTGTCGGTAGCTTTATTCATCACCATTAGTATGTTATTATGTTAATTTGATTATCATTTATTTAATATATTATATTCAGTATTAACGTGCTAACAATGATAAATATCATTTTTTACATGATAACAATACTGCATTAGATATTGTTAATATGATAATGCTAACAATAATAACTGATAATTATAATTTTTTAATAGTGATAAGTTATTCACATGTATATTGAATGTTAATTTGTTAACAATAATATTATACATTTTTATTATATGTCCATATGTGCTAACACTAATATATTAAATATTGTTAACATATTAATATTTTATATTTTTGTTATCGGATGTTATTATCATTATATTCATGATAACGCTAATAATAATAACTGATATTATCATTTGTTAACAACGATAAACTACTAACATTTATACTGAATATTAACGTGTTAATAATAATATCATATATATGTATTAAATATTCGTTTATGTGCTAACACTAATACACACATATATTGGCAATAATATTTATATTAAATGTTAACGAGTTAATTATAATATTATCTGATATATGTACTTTGCTAACAATAATATCAGATATTTTTGACGTATTAACAATAATTTTGGATAATTTTAACGTGTTAACAATATCAGATATCAACAACGACAACTAACTGTTAATAAGAATGAAATTTGAAATCTCACCGGAAATATCTTGTCGGAGATGGTCATACACCAGAGAGAACTTCTTCTCAGTATTTCACCATCCTGTGTTTCTCCTCCCTCCCTCCCTCCCTCCCTCCCTCCCTCTCTCTCTCTCTCCATTCTTCTTCTTCGTCTTCTTAATTCTTCTTCTCTATTTCTTTTTTTTCTTTCTCTTTTCGTCAACAAAAAACCAATGGCACAAAAAATAAATTTGATTTAAGATGAGGTTAAAAATGTAAAGAAACATTAAATAGTGATTGCCACAGAAGTTGCTTTTTGATCACTTAATTAACATATTTTCTATCACCATTCTATGTAATTACTCTTCATTTTAATCATAATTTAAATTCAAATATTTAAATTATGTTCATATTTATTTTTGTCTATTATCCATTCTTATTTTTTCACCATTACTTATTCTTCTTTTTCATTTTACCAATTTTTTATTTCTCTTTTGTTATAAAATCACACTTTTATATTACAGTTTCTTATATAAAATTTGTATCTTAATCATTAAAGAACTAAAAAAATTTATTTATATTTCACTTTTTTAACATTTGATTATATTATTTGAAATTAGTTTAACTTTTTAAATAATTTTTATTTTGGTTTATGACATAAAAAATGGTAGATACGGCTTTAGATAAGAATAATGTGGGTAAGCGTTCAATTTGGAAATGGAATGAGAATTGGCAATAATAAAACGATATAGGAAAATGTTTAAGAGTTAAGCTTTTTTTGTTAATTTTGTGCTCTTCTTTTCTATATTGAATTTAAAATTTATTATCCATTTACCTAAATTTAAATCAGTTTAATTAAAGTTCATTCAGTCAACATAAAATCCTAGGTTAGGATATATATAAAATATATTTCAAATAAGTTTTAAGACGACTGAAAAAAAGAAAAGAAAAAATCTCTAAAAAAATTGCAAGATAATAATAAATCTCTAAAAGAAAAAGAAGATTTTTTAATCTAAAGAAGAAAAAAAAGTCGAACTAACTGACCTTCTTTTACATATTTATATAGAAGCATTATTGATGGAGAGGCATCAGCTATTTACTTCTGAGATTCAGCAAGAAAATTATTAGATTCCCATTTTTATACTTTAAAATTTTTAAATTCTTTACACATTATTTTAGTGGCGATATTATTTAAAATATAATTCTCTCGTAGTTCTTTAGCTTCGAAAAAATAATACATAATTTCTCTTAAATAATTAATTGAAGATATTGATTATATGTTGGTCTATAATTAAAAAAAATCTCTTATGATCAATAAAAACCTAATTTCTAAATATTAACCACAATTTTTTAGCCTATTATTGATGAATGAAAGCTTAGTATAAATCAATTTCTATGTTTCTCATGTTAATAACAACTCATTATGAAAGAGAAATCTTTGTATCAATTGAGTTTCAAATGGGAGTAGTTTAGTTATAAATTTCCTTCCTTTTAAAATCAAAACCCTATATATATATATATATATATATATATATTCATCTCTCTCTTAATGTCTCAGACTAATGTGGGTAAAATAATTGGTAAATAATATAATATAGAGAATAAGGGTTTATGAGTTTTTTAAAAGTTTATTGATTTTTCTTTTGGATATATTTTTATGATTTATTATACATTAGCCTATATACTGGTTTTTTTATTATTAATAAGAAACCAACTTCCAATAATTAACTTTATTTTTTTAGAAAAAGTTATGATTAAAATGAAGCTTAGCATAAATCAATTTATCTCTTTCTCAAGATAATTACAATTCTTTTACAAAAGAGAAAAGCTCGTACCAATTTGGTGTCAAAGAGTAACAATATGGAATAAGAGTTTAAAATTTTCTAAGAGTTTCTGGTGCTTTTCCTTATTATTATGATAAATTTCTTTTTTGTATGTTTCTTTCTGGTTTAGCTTTAAAATGTTTTTTTAATATATTTTTGGTTTAGAATTAGAATTGACTATTCCGTAATTTATAAGAGAGAATAAGGTTACAAAAGCTTAGCAGAATTTTATTTTATCTCAAAAGTTCATATCAAATTTTCTTTATTACAAAAAAAAAACTCATATTAATTTGATATTAAAATATTATACAATTTGGAAAAAAAAATTATATAATGACAAAAAACGTCTAAAAGTTTTGATTTTTGTTATGTTATAACTAAAATTTTAATGTTTAATTTTTAGGTTTAGGTTAAAGAAATTTTTTGTTGTTGTTGTTATTTAAGATGAATTATAGAATGAATTTGGTGTAAAACAAAATTTCAAACCTAAATTAGGGATTCAGTAAAAAAAATGTGTTAAGTGATCGGTATAATTAAAAATACCAAAATAAGTAACGGGATATCATTTGTGGGTGTGTGGATCAAGTAATTATCCGTGGCGGCGGATTTGAAAGAAGACAAAAAATAACAAGAATAGAAAAAGTAATAAATGAAAGAGGATGATTCAGTAGAAAAAAAATGTGTTAAGTGATCGGTATAATTAAAGATACCGAAATAAGTAATGGGGCATCATTTGTGGATGTGTGAATCAAGTAATTATACGTGGGGGCGGATTTGAAAGAAGACAAAAAAAATAACAAGAATAGAAAAAGTAATAAATGTAAGAGGATGATAGTGAGAAACTTAGTAAATGAATATGGTTTATTAAACGTATGACAACACTGAAGATAAAAATAGGGTTTGTTACCTATGTAAGAAAAATACGTACCATAACAATTAAATAAATAGTTTTGCAAAGCACCAAAAATATAATGAAATAAACATGTAAATATATTTGTAAGTCACTAATTAATTTGTTATATATTTAAGAAAACACGTAGTATAAAAATTAAATAAGTAGTTGGCAATAATCAATAAATCCAAAATCAATTAAGGATTATGAAAGAATAGAAACATAAATAAATAAACATGCAAATATATTCGTAGTTTATTAACTAATTTGTTAAACGTGTAAGAAATTGCATGAAAAATAAATATATTCGTAGTTTACTAATTAATTTGTTATACTCGTAAAAAAATATGTAGTATGAAAATTAAATAAATAGCAATAAAAAATAGTAGAAATTATATTCATAGTTCACTCATTAATTAGTTATAATATAAGAAAATATATAACATGAAAACAGGTATAAAAATCAAATTCATACCATAGAAGTTTCAGTTGAATTGAGAAAGCGACTTGGCGAGTTAGCTTACCTAGAAAATCTCTTCACAGTCACTACCCTTGTTTTTCCGTTTCAGTGGAATTAGTGGGAGATGTGAAGTTAGGGAGAAAGCTGATGAATCAAATTCGTAAAAGAATTCGTTTGGAAATTTTGTCTAAATCACTGAAGAAATATATATTCATCATAAATAATTGTATTACGTTCTTGCGTGTGAGGATATTTTGGACCAAACCACTGATGTGATATTTTTATTGTCTCCAAATTACCTTATTGTTTTACTAATTTGGCTTCCCAATTTTACATCTCACCCAATTATTTTTTAATTATTATATAAAATCTCATGAAATAGAGAAGAAATTTTCATTCTTCGTTGGTTCTTAAAAATCAAGCAGATTGCGTTTGTTCGGTTCTTCTTCTGAGGTTTGCCTATGCCTTGGGTTCCGACTGATGTAGCCGCATGGTTTTAATTTGGCATGACTCTTGCACTGTCTAATCATGGGTGGAGTCGTTTGTATAATTGTAGGCTGTAGGGTTTTCGTTTTTCTTATCTGAGATTTAGTTTTCCTTATTTGGACTTCTGACTATGATATCTTTCTGTGTTTGTTATCGGATTTAAATAGACGTCTTTATATCAGTTCATGTATCCTTGTTGGTTTAATATAATTCTTGAGAGAAGATTTTTTACTTAAAAAAATTAACCTAGTCTGAGAGACTACAAAGAAGCTTTCCATAATATCATTTCTTTCTCTCACTAACAACTTTTATTACGGAAAGAGAAAAGTCCATATCATAAAAGTGTTGCAACTTAAAACTCTTTAGTGTCACGTGAATAACCTCTTCTTATCTCTATCACAGACAAAACAGTTTGACTAAATCTAATATGGTAACAAATCTTCTCTCTCCATCCAAGGAAGAAAATCTAATAGAAAAATAGTACAGTACAGCCGTTTATTACCCAAATGGAAATGACAATTTTGCCACCCATCCTTAAAGCCTTCTCTGGGGTCATTTTCTCTCTCTCTCTCCTTTTTATCTCTCACTTTGTATCGATTCTGCGCAAATTCATGCAAAAAGAGAAAAAGGTTACACTGCCCAAGATTCTGAGTGAGTGTGTGGTATTGTATTCTTCGCCGTCCTTTTCGATTATGATCTTTTTGTTCCTTTTTCTTTAATCTAATTTCCCCTTCTGGTCAGTCATACAAACTCATTTCACTTCAGCAACAAGGTGTTTGGTTGTATTTTTATGCTCAGATCTTTCTTTTCTTTACTTACAGCATATCATAATCTTGTGGTTTTTCAATCTAGGTTTTTTTTTGTTGTTGTGTCAATGATGATCGTTTGTTTCTCTCTTTCCAAAAACCAAATCAAAAGCTGGATTATGTTTGACATATATGATCATGTTGTAAAGATCATAGCCTCATATCATCATATGTTTTGTGTCTTTTTGACTCTCTTTGTTCCAAGAAGACTTCTAGCTTCGTCTGTACTTTAAGATAAAGTTTGAAGTCTTTTGTGACGCGTCTTATTTACAACAAGTGTTAGATCAATAAATCATAAATCATGATGAAGCTATATATATGTGTTTCTGTATCTTGTGAGCGATGTAGTTCGTTTCTTTGATATCAGATGAGAATATTGGTAGATTTTCTGCTCCCAAGTGGTTCACTTATTAATCCACCTTTTTGGATTCAGTATGATATTTTAAAGCACAGTTACAAAATAAAAAAACCTATTGGTCATGAAGAGAAAAGAGTTTATTGTTAAGCTTTTTCCGTTCCTGGTAAACTTTTAAGCGTTTCATATTTTTGGCTGCTCTATTATTTTGTCACTACAGGAGATCGTATAGATGGCTCAAGAACTGATCCTCACGGAGAAACAAAACATGAAGAGAAAGCATTACCATAAGTTGAAACATAAGTTTGATCCATGTCGTAAGTGCTTAGAACTAAGATGCTATGTTTCCTTCTTCTTTTTTTTCACCTAAAACGTTCTTGCATTTTGGTGAAGTGAATGATTAATTATCTATCTGTTGGTTGGTCTGATGTGGCAGCTTTCGAGGTATTCTGCTCGGGGACATGGAAGGCCGTGGAGCACCTAAGGATCGAGAATGGAACGATGACGATGCAACTTTTTGAAAACGGCCATGTATTGGAAGATGAAAAACCCTATCAGAGGCTTCGTCTTAGATCAAGAAAGGCGACTTCAATCGACTGTAGCACTTTTCTACGACACGGTGTCGATGTTTGTGTTCTCTTTCTGAAAAACGAAGGGACTCTAGAGGATGACTTGGAGCCGGTAAATATTTTCACCTTCCTTTGATATTTTTCTTCTTTATACCAAAACGTAAAAAGCACAGCACTCTAGAAAAGGAAATAAAGAAACTATTATTTTTTGTTGAAACATTCTGTGTGTGTGTGTGTGTGTTGTATAGGTTTGGGTTGATGCAAAGATTGTATCTATAGAGAGAAAGCCTCATGAATCCGATCAATGCCTGTGTGAGTTCTATGTCAGCATATATATGGATCAAGGCTGCATCGGTTGGGAGAAGCATAGAATGAATAGAGCTTCGGTGCTCATGGGGATCGACCAAATCTTCATTCTCCAAAAGTTTTACAAGGAACAAACCTTGGACCGGTTCTACAGATGGAGATTCTCCGAGGACTGTGCTTCGCTGGTGAAAACAAGGCTAACCCACGGAAAGTTCATGCCTGATGTTTCTTGGCTGCTTGTTACATCAGTCTTGAAAAGCATGGTGTTTCAGATCAGAACAATTCAAGGCAAGATGGTTTATCTGATTGAGACGGATGAAGAGTCTAGTACTTCTCTGAGTGCAATGAATATCACGGTGGAAAACGGAGTTTCCATGACCAAGGTGGTTTCGTTCAATCCAGATGAGGGTGATATTCTCGCTATAGATCTTGTTCATGTAGAGCAGGAAAGTGAAGAGGAGGTAATGGAGCTGCGTCGATCCAAGAGAAGACACGTGCGACCCGAGAGATACGGTCACACTGAGAATCAACTAGATTCAAAGGATGGATGGGTAAGGATGATGCCATGTAGGTACAGCACATGGAGTGATGACGACGAACATGATTACGAAGAAGAAGATCGTAACGATGATAGAGATACCAATGATGATATGTACTTACCCGTACCGCATGTCGTTGGGAAAAAGGGCAGCACAAAGGGATTTAGTAAGGATAAAAAAAGTGGGATTATTATGGTAGACAGAACAGAGGGGAAGAAGAAGAGTAAAGAGAAGAAAAGAGAGGGATCTGGTCGAACTCGTGAGCTTTCGATTATTCCCTTCACTCCAGTGTTCGAACCTATACCATTGGAACAGTTTGGTCTCAATGCAAATAGTTTGGGTGGTGGTACTTCGTCTGGAAGTCATTTGACGGATGAGATCGATAAGTATCGTAGTAAAGCTGATAGATACGGGAAGAAGAAGATGTCAGAAATGGATGAGATGGAATCTGATCTATGTTGGATTGACAACCTCCAGAGGCCGGTCCAAGAAAGAAGTGGATCGCATTACCGAAGACGGTCTGGACCGTCTGGTTATGGGAACACCGGAGATTCTGATGAACCGCAGATTTATAAGAAGAGAACATTGAGCGCAGGTGCGTATAACAAGCTGATAGAATCATACATGGGTAAGATTGACACTACAATTGAAGCCAAGAAGAAGCCAAACAGTGCTGTTGAGCAATGGGAAGCGTTGAGGAACCCTAAAAGCACTCCAATGGAAGCTCAAGACAGGTCGAGTGAGGATGATGGTGATGAGGAGGAGGTAGAGATGTCGGAGGTCGATATTATGTGGAGGGAAATGGAACTATGTATGGCGGCTTCTTACATTCTAGATGACAGTGAGGTATAATCTTTTTATTTTTGGAAATGTTTTGATACTTGCCTAACAAACTTGCGTTTTTTTTAACTCGTCGTTATATTTGGATTTTGAAAATTTTCAGGTGAGAGTGGATAACGAGGCGTTGCGGAAAGCAAAAAGTTCTTGTCAACATGATTATGAATTGAATGAAGAAATTGGAACGTGTTGCAGATTATGTGGTCATGTAGGAACGGAGATAAGATATGTTTCTGCACCTTTTGTAAGTGAAACTCTGGAAGATGCTTACAATTTCGTTAATTTTTTAACCATTAGCTAGTTTGTGTTTAATTATTTAATTTTCTATAGGCGCGACAGAAGAAACGGACCACAGAGATTAAGCATATTAACGAAGATGACATTAATATTAATGTGAAACAAGATGGAGTCGGGAGCAGTACTTTCACTATGCCCGTTGCTTCCTCGGAGATTCCCTCGGCCATAGACGGTGACAACGTTTGGTCATTAATACCTCAGCTTGAGAGAAAACTGCATGCGCACCAGAAAAAAGCTTTCGAGTTTCTCTGGGAAAACCTAGCCGGGTCAGTGGTCCCCTCTATGATGGATCCGAGTGCACAGAAGATAGGTGGCTGCGTGATATCTCATTGCCCCGGAGCAGGCAAAACGTTTCTGATCATAGCTTTTCTTGCAAGTTACTTGAAGATATTCCCCGGGAAGAGGCCTTTAATTCTTGCTCCCAAAACAACATTGTACACATGGTACAAGGAGTTCATCAAATGGGAGATTCCGGTTCCGGTTCACTTGATCCATGGCCGTAGAACCTACTGTGTGGCCAAAGAGAACACGATTCAGTTCAAGGGGATTCCTAAACCAAGCCAAGATGTTTGTCATGTTATTGACTGTTTAGACAAAATTCAGAAATGGCATGCGCAGCCGAGTGTTCTTGTAATGGGCTACACTTCGTTTCAAACATTGATGAGGGAAGATTCCAAGTTTGCTCATAGGAAACACATGGCTAAAGTACTGAGAGAATCTCCGGGTCTTTTGGTTCTGGATGAAGGACACAACCCGAGGAGTACCAAGTCGAGACTGCGCAAGGCCTTGATGAAAGTTGACACAGATTTGAGGATTCTGCTATCAGGTACGTTGTTTCAGAACAACTTCTGTGAGTACTTCAACACTTTGTGCTTGGCTAGACCCAAGTTTGTTCATGAGGTTCTAATGGAGTTGGACAAGAAGTTCGAGACCAACCAAGCTGTGCAAAAGGCGCCTCACTTGCTTGAATACAGAGCGAGAAAATTCTTCCTTGACATTGTAGCCAAGAAGATTGACACGAATGACGTAGAGGAGCGCTCGCAGGGTCTCACCATGTTGAGGAATATGACCAGTGGTTTCATCGATAACTATGAAGGAAGTGGAAGCGGAAGTGGTGACGTTCTCCCTGGTTTGCAGATCTACACATTGTTGATGAACTCCACAGATATACAGCACAAGACTCTTACCAAACTTCAGAAGAAAATGTCGACTTACCGTGGTTATCCCCTCGAGCTCGAGCTTCTCATAACCTTAGCAGCTATCCATCCTTGGTTGATCAAAACCTCCAACTGTGTTACCAAGTTCTTCAACTCTGCGGAGCTTTCCGAGATCGAGAAACTCAAGCATGACGCTAAGAAAGGATCCAAAGTCATGTTTGTGCTTAACCTCGTGTTCCGGGTGGTTAAGAGGGAGAAGATCCTCATCTTTTGCCATAACATCGCACCGATCCACCTGTTTCTTGAGCTTTTTGAGAATATTTTCACCTGGAAGAGAGGGCGAGAGATCCTGACCTTAACTGGTGATCTCGAGCTGTTTGAGAGAGGTAGAGTGATTGATAAGTTCGAAGAACCTGGAGGCCCGTCCCGTGTTCTGCTGGCTTCGATCACAGCCTGTGCAGAAGGGATCAGCCTGACCGCTGCTTCAAGGGTGATCATGCTTGACTCGGAGTGGAATCCTTCCAAGACAAAGCAAGCAATCGCACGCGCTTTCAGACCGGGACAGCAGAAAGTGGTGTACGTTTACCAGCTCTTGTCCAGAGGCTCACTTGAGGAAGACAAATACAGGAGAACAACTTGGAAAGAGTGGGTCTCAAGTATGATTTTCAACGAAAATGTAGAGGACCCGTCTCTGTGGCAAGCTGAAAAGATTGAGGACGATGTTCTCAGAGAGATGGTAGAGGCAGACAGAGTCAAATCCTTCCATATGATTATGAAGAACGAGAAAGCTTCTACCGGATGATGATTGAGGTATTTTCTTTTTCAGTTGATTTATGAGTCTTCTTCTATCAGTTTGTTGTATTGTAACAAAACTTATCACATTTCGCAACTATGTAATATTTCAGCAATTCAGCTGCAGGATCATAATCTTAAATAATGTTAAATAAATTTATGCATCATACTATACGCATGAGAAGAGCAAATGGAGTTAGGGAAGATGATAGTTGCAATAAAAGTGTTGGTTCCTAAAACAAATGTCACAAATATACATTTTCTTCTTCTCTCTGTGAGACACCGAGTGAGAACGAGAGAACATCTGACTAAATAAAAATCAAAAGCACACCTACAATAACATATCATTTCTCCCCCAACAAACAAAGAAGGTTTTGTCCGAGCATGAAATTAATTTTAAAACAACCTAACAGCAGCCGAGACTGCCTCTTTCTTCTTCTTTTTCTTCGCTTAGGTTTCTATGTGCACTTAGCTTCTGCTCCTTCCACCACCTACTTGCCTGTCAAACAAAATCAACAGTCTTAGCTCAATAAGGTTGCCTCCAAGTCATTTTACTACTGGACACTATATAACATTACCTCTACAGTTACTTTTTGCTTTGACTTTGGTGACTTCTGTTGTGTGACATCGAAGGAATCTTCGAGGTCATCATCGACGTTTGCAGACCTTCAAGTAGCTGGAGAGCAACACACAAGTTCAAAAATAAATCAGGTTATATTATGCAATTTCCACATAAAATAAATGAAATCTCCCGTATACTTACTCTAGAAGTTGGCTGAATCCTGCGAACAGATCTACGTGGCTCCATTCCATCTGATGCTTTTGAAGAATTCTCAACCAACGCCTTATCCTCTTCAATCTTGGCTAACCTCCCTGCAGTGGGAGGAGCTACTTTCGCTTTACTCTTGGAAGAAGTATCTTGGCCTTGGGAAGATGATGTGGTTTGCTCTTCCCCTGTTCCCTTTGATGGAACACTAGTAGTTGCTTCAGATGCAGGACCCTTGTTCTCTCCACTCTGATCAACGGCATCATCAGATTCCATATTTGAGCCTGTTGTATTACGCGAGTCCTTGCGGGGAATTATCCTAGATGCAGCAATCGGTTTCTCTTTGGCCTTGGGCGCGGGTCTGAAAGTCTTGGGCTTCGATAATGTTGTCTGTTTCTCTCTGGAAACAGTTTTAGAAGGCAGTCTCCAGCTCCCTGGTCCTGGATTTTGGGGCACAATTGATTTAACAGGCTTAGCTGGTTCCTTCCGTTCCCGAGTTTTAGTGCTCGCCTCTGAAACATAGTGTTTGCTCACGTCCATGAACTTCCTCTTCTTTCCAGGTTTAGGGACACCATAAATCACTTTTGATCCCTGCGTTTGCAAGCCGGTTCTCTTCATTCGGAGTGGATCAGATTTGTTCTCCTCTCTGGTACTCCTTCCAATGTGAAATGTATTCTCTGAAACACCAAGGTCCAGAACACCAGTTTGAGGCGGTTTTGCTAAATCCGCAACATCAACAGTTTTCATTTTCGTGTCTTTTACTTCAGCTACAAGAGCAGGCGCTTCTAATCTAGGACGCTTCTCCCTAGGAGTGTCACCCTGCAATTCAAATTTTTTGAGTCTTGCAAAATAGCCAAAACATTTTAAAGAGGAGCTTCTAGCTCCACGGAAGGGTCATCATACCTCGTGTGACGAGGTGATGTTTTCTACTGAGGTAGAACATTCAATCCACTTTCCATCTTTCCATACAAGAGAAGGACGAAGATTCCAAGCTTTGATCGTCAGGGTGTCTCCTTCTGCTGCAAAACAAAATAATAAAGAAATAAAGGGGAGTTTTGAGCACATTGGTACAGACAAGCAGTTTAGGGCATGAAATTGAGATATCTTCATTAGACACATTCACGTTACGCACCAGGGAAATGCACAGTCACTGTATTTTCATCTTTTTTGTTCTTCTCCGTGATTACACCCTCCAACCAACTGAAGGAGAACAAAACACATGTAAATGAAGCTTCCAAAGTTCGTGGAATGAATAGGATTTAACGAAACGGAAAATTGAAAACGATGAACAGAATTTGTTTTTAGGCTGATCGCCGTTAGGGGTCGCATTGAAGCAGCAGGTAAAAGAGATGGTAATTACCTGTCATGCACCCACGAGTCTACCCTATCCCCAATTTTCCAAACAGGATCTCCGATGGCAGCTCTACGTCTCTTCCTGGTTCCCTCATATGGCATGGCAGTAACAGAACGAGCAGTTCTTATTTTCGGGGCCTCATCACCTTCACCTTTGAGTGCTACCCACTCCTTCAGCTTATCTGTTCCTGATACAAGATCAAATAAACAGATAATGAATAAAGCAGTGGAGCCTCTTCATAGAAGTTTTAGTAATCAGTTCTGCAACCTTTCAAAGAAACTGTACACGCATCTGATATAATTATGGAAATTGGATGATTACATTCGGTTACAAATTTATCATATACTTGGAGCAATTTGTAAAGTAAAAGGACTGGTTGATGAGAGATAATGATTAAAGGGAATCTCCGTTAAGCTACCAATTACGGATCCCTTCAAGGACAACATTAAAAAAAAAACTGTGGTAAATTAGCAAACCTTGTTCTACAGAAAGGTCATTGAACATCACGTAAGCTTTCCCATCCTCTAAGCTCAATACATTGGCAGAGTACCATGCAGTTCTTAATTCAGGTCCTTCCTTGAAAACCTACATAGAGAAATTATATCACCGTTACAAAAGGAACACAACCAACAACGAGCAGTTTGCTATAGACAGTGTATATATGCAAAGATAGCACAAACCTCTACATGAGAACCTTCCTTAATACCCTCATCGTTTGTTGTTTTTATAATCCGTTCACTTTCGATCTGGGTGTCAATCGAAGACTTGGACCCAACTTCTGGCTCGAAGACTACATCGTTGTTTTTAGCCAATTCTGGACCTACATGACCCTTTTGTCCCTTCGTTTTCTTTCCAGTGGCAGAATATAGACCGGATAGACCATCGGCGGTTCTCACAGAGCCACCCAACCCAGTCGGCACAGTTCTGGGGCTAGCAAAAGTTCCATCACTTGGAGCCACAGTTTCTTTATCTAACACACCCACTTTACAGGGCTGCATTTCCTCAGATTCTTGAGCCTGCCTCCAGTAATTACTTGGACCCGCCTCCACCAGCTTATCAAGCGACGGAGGATGACCCATTGAAACAAGTATTCCAGCTTGTGAAACCGCCTCTGATGCCAGTTCTGCTGCTTTTACAATGGAATCCATATTTTCAGCTCGCTTGGTGGCCGCTGTGGCAGCCTCAACCCTCTTCTTAGCTGTCTCTCTCGCTGCACTAAGAACCGAACTGGAACTCGCCACTGCACCTTCACCCTTCAAGATAGAGGAAGGGGTACCCTGGCCATGAATTATAACATCATTTGACTTAAAGAGTTCATTATCCTGATAAGAAACACTTGGAAGGGATGCTTCTTCAGCCATTAATTTTGCCTGCAATGCAGCATTAGCTGCGACATTGGCGGCAGCAGCTGCAGCCTTTGCCACTGCAGCAGCAGCAGCTATGGCAACAGCAGCCGAAGCTAATCTCCCTTGAGTTTCTGGCTGGAGGCCAGCATGCCTTTGTTGGTCTATCTGCTTCCATACGTATTCACTGTGACTAACAGCTGCACTAGCAAGAGCAGAAGCATCTTCTGCATGTATCTTAGCCTCGTTAAGTTTATCAATGGTATCTACCGACAACACGGATCTCTGCTTAACTTCAGGTACAAGGTTACCACCAAAAATTGGGGATGCCAAAGATGATTTCATTTTCTTCCCGGGGAACGTAGATACCAGGTTCATAGGGATTGTAGTGATGGTAGGAACATTGGGCAGGGTGCCTGCGTTAGAAGCTAGACTACCCGGAGCAGCTGTAATAGGTACAGATGTCGACATAGAAACAAGAGGTGACGCAACTAATTCTGTCTGCTTTAGCGAATTCAAAATGCTTGGACCAGACTCCACAGAGACTGGCATCTTCTTCCGTTTCCTTGTTTTCGTTCCAGTGGATTGTTGACCAGGTGCTACAACGGTACTGGCTGGCTCAAGTGTTGGTGTCCCTTTGAAAACATTGCTAGAAGTTCCACTCAGAACGTTCTTACCGCTAGAGTAAGGCAAAGGTGATTCTTTTGTGGGAGTTAATTTGGCAGGTTCCGTGATCGGGAAAACGGGGAAACGAGAACCACCATCGAATCCACTGGTTTGTGGAGAAGCAAGCCAAGGGTTGCGGTAAGGGAGAGGCGACATCCAAGGGGTATTATGTCCAACAATATTCGTAATTGGTGCAGTTTGGTGAGCATGCGATGAAGAAAGCAGTGGCTGGTGAGCAGCAGCTGAACCTCTCTGAATGCTACTTGGTTGTAACGTATCCAGGGAAGTTGACAAACTCCATAAAGGCGATGAAAGTGGAATTATGGGTTTTGTCGCTGAACTCTCTTTGCTACTGGTGTGGCCTACAGACGGGGTCTCTATCTTCCCTGAAAAGACAGTTTTGGGTATTTAGCTAAGGAATGCAAACAGCAGCAGAGCTGCGCAATAAAATCTAAGCAGGCCATAATATCTTAAAATGCAAAAATAAATCAAATGAGAAACCTTGTTGTCGTGATTGCAATGGCGTTTCGGGAGTAGAAACATGCATTTTCTGAGCCCTTACAGCACAAGCACGCCATGCTTTCTCCCAAGTGCCTTTCCCACCATCTAGAGAAGTGTAGAGTGAACATACTTTGTCTTAAACATGGATAATGCAATAGTTTAAGGAATAGCAATCTTACCTGGACCACCAAATGCAGATATCATATAAGCTTCATCAGGTGCTGTTCCTTGGCTGTAACAGCAAAAATAAAATAAAGACATAACAATCAACCTTCTGTAAGACAGTAAGATGTGCAAGAACTTCGAATAAGATCGTTCTTGAGTATCAATGACTCAACAAGACTTCAGAGCATGTAAAGAATAACAAAGAACTTACATCAGAGCCCCATAAACAAAAATCTGTGCACGAAGTTGCACTTGTTGCAAGTCTGTGAAAGGTCGACGCAAAATACTTGAGAGCGCAGAAGAATTCAGATCCGGTAGACTAGCCGTGGGGGCTGAAAGGGTGGTCCCAAACGAATGAAGAGCAGGGGTCTGAAGACTCTGCTGCTTCTCAGTAGATTGTGTGATCTGAATAGAAGACGCAGAACTTTGATTAACAGCATTTGTTCTGCCTCCACTTTGTAAATGTTGATTAGGTGTAGCCCCCTTCACACTATTTCCTTTTCTAGATGTCTCTTTTCCTGCGGATTTAGGTGTTCGCCTGGGTTTACGCTCAGATTTTGTTTTGGAAGACTTGGCAGCTGTTTTCTCTAAGCTAGATGTTGACGGAGATCCCACCACAATCTAGATAAACAAAACACAAGCTACGTAAGGACGATAACAAACTAATGCCACAACAACATTCACTTTGAATACTGATGAAAATATATTAACATATAAATCCGAGGTACCGGAGAGACAAGGTTCGCTTGAGAAAAGTTAACAACTTTGGAAATCTCCCCTGCTTTCCTTGGACTGGAAGTCAAGTTCAGCCCTCTGCTGAAGGTCTCATTTTTATTCAAGACCGGAGATTCGGCAGGCATAAAACTTGAAACAGTCTGATCCTCAGCCTTTTTTACACTGTTTGTCTTTGTATTATTAAGTTGAAGTTCGGACGCCTTAACAGCTGGGAGAGAAATAACAGGAGTCACATGGGACTTTACAAAAGGCTCAGAACTTGTAGAAGCAGAGGAGTCTCCTATTTCGATTACATCACCTACAATATCCACAAGGACAGGTACATATTTCCAATGAGTGCATAAAATTAATTGCACGAATGTAGAAAAAGAAAAGCACTGGTCGTTCCAAGATCAAGACCTGCAAAACTTGGTCAGAAGTTTCCAGTAACGGTATTCTTTAACATACAGATATTTTACTTCCAGATTACACAGATTAGTGATTATATGTCGGGGAATTTAACAGTATTCATACACCTAATATGTATCTTATACCAGTCTTAAAAAATGAGAAGAAACTGCAAGTACGATAAGTTACTTGCTGCAGCGAAGTTCATACAGACTCACCTTTGGGGTGTGAAATAGGAGTCCCAGCTGTCTTAATACCACCGGATACAGCAGTGTTATCCTCTTCCCGGCCATCTTCCCCAGCTTCACTCCCAAGATTAGCCAAAGAGCTAGTATTAGGCTTTTCAGTTTTGCCATTATTGTCCAGAATTGACCGAGTCTCTGCGGAAGAAGCAAACGAATCAAAAAACTACTACGACATAAATCAAACCATCAAAAGGTAAGCAATTTCGGTAAGGTCTCAATGGAACGATAATATAGAAAGAAACAAACAATCCAAAATAATATTGCCCAAAATAGGAAACATTACCAGGAACGTTAACAACTTCTATTACTAGAGTTTCTTCTAAAATCGTTTCTTCAGACTGCTGCAGCAAAACTTGTCCAGCGGCATCAGCATCTGCTGCATCCTTTGACCCTTCAGAGGCAGTACAGACTTCGACAAATTGTGTACTTTTCTTATTATCTTCAGTATGCTTCCCAGCTTCGTGATCCATATGACTCCCTGAACTACTTGCATCCACAGGTGGAACGGTTTGACTATTTTCAGGCTCGCCAGATGAAACCTTCTCGGTCTCAGAGAAGCTGACTAGCTCATTAGCATCAGAGGATGTATTCACCATATGTAAATCTATTGAAGATGTGAGACTGATAACAGGTGCTCCATCTTGGCTTCCAGATGCTTCACATTCTTCACCGTCAACCACAGTCCCTAAAAATAAAAATGTATACGCATACACATATAGGGGGGTTGGTTATAAACAAGTAATCATGATATATCATTTGCACAACGCGGCAGTACGATAATCCAAAAGATAAAAAATGCAAAATAAAAACGAGAAGGCAATATAAAAATACACTTAGTATGAAAGTATAGTAGTATCAAAAGGATTAGACAATATGATTACCTGAATTGTCTGTTGGAATGGTGTCAGACTCAGGTTTTGACTCCACCAGTTTGGAAGCAGAGTCTCTTGAAACATAACTAACAGACTCAGACACAACGGTTTCAACCAATTCCATGCTTTGCTTGAGATTAGACATGCGAGCACTACCTTCATTATTGTCACCCTTCTTAGACACATCACCTTCTGTAGATTCAACCATTGAGTCTATTTGTGAAACATAAACACTTTCTGAAGTCTCAACTAGAAGTATTTGTGTATGTGTCTCAGTCTGTATAGTAGACTCATGTTCACTTGCGGTAGTATGAGGACTGCTGACAAGGACATCTTGGCATAGGGTCCCTGAAGAGTCTAGTCCACCAACCTCATGAGCAGAGAGAGCTTGGTCCCCACTTTCCAGTACTGTGACATCAGATAGCTCCATCTCCTTCAAATCAGCCTTTGCAGAGCGGTCGCTGATTACATTTTCCTCATTGGAAGTCTCTGGAAGCGAAGTCTTCTGATTATTCAACTCATCACTACCAGTAATCCCAGCCTGTGCAGTTCCGACGCTACAATCAATTTCCATCTTTGATTCTGTCTTAGCTTCGTCTTCTGTTTGGTCAATACGACTATCAGCCGTCTCATTTCCGATCATATCATGACCAGCAGTATCCACAGCCTCTACAGTCGCGGTATCGGAAGCTAAAACGGCATTCTTTTCCTCCATAGATGACTCTTCTCCAATGGTTTGTTCAAGAAGACAATCAGTCGTCTCAGTTCCGATCTTATCGTGACCAGCAGAATTCACAGCCTCTACAGTTGCTGTATCTGAAGCTAAAATGGGAATCTTTTCCTCCATAGATGACTCTTCTTCAACGGTTTGGTCAAGAAGACTACCAGTCGTCTCAGTTCCTATCTTATCATGACCAGCAGAATTCACATCCTCTACATTTGCGGTAGCTGAAGCTAAAACGAGATGATTTTCCTCCATAGATATATCTTCCACGGTTTGGTCAACAAGACTATCAGTCGTCTCAGTTCCAACCTTATCATGACCAGCAGTATCCGCAGTCTCTACGGTCGCGGTATTTGAAGCCGAAACGGCATTATTTTCCTCCATGGATGACTCTTCCGCGACGATTTGGTCAAGAAGACCATCAGTCGTCTCAGTTCCTATCATACCATCACCAGCAGTATCCACATCCTCTACAGCCGCGGAATTTGAAGCCAAGTTAGCATTATTTTCCTCCATCGAAAACTCTTCTGCAACGGCTTGGTCAAGAAGACTATCAGTCGTCTCAGTTCCTATCATATCACGACCAGCAGTTTCCTCATCCTCTACAGTCGCGGTATTTGAAGCCGAGACGGCATTCTTTTCCTCCATGGCTGACTCTTCCGCAACGACTTGGTCAAGAAAACAATCAGTCGTCTCAGTTCCTATCATACCATCACCAGCAGTATCCACATCCTCAACAGCCGCGGTATTTGAAGCCAAGTTGGCATTATGTTCCTCCATAGATGACGCTTCCGCACCAGTTGGCGAGTCATCTTTCAACAAGACCTGTTCCTGTCCAGAATCTGTCTTCAAGTCTCCAGGAGAATCATCCACAGATAGGTCAGGTTGTACGTTTGCTGTTCCCTCTTTGAAAAGAACATCCCCATGGTTCGTCTGACCAGGCTCCAATTGTTCCATCGTGCAACCTAGTTCATCCGAAGTCTCAGATTTCTTGATAGTATCCTCCTCTCTAAGAATCACTTCGTCCTGTCCAACCGAATTCAAAAGCATTTCAACAGACTCGGAGGAAGTAGCCTCAGACCAAACATTATTGTGCCTAGAAATGGCACAGGACTCAGTGGCAACTGAGCTAAACACAATACCACTACTAGCACGAGAGAAATCGTCAATCCAGTTACTATCTTCGTTATCCTCAATACCAAGAAAAGCCTCGCTCTCAACTAAACTATCAAACCTCAGATGCGCGTCGTCAAAATCAAACTTTGGAAGAGCATAAGGCTGCAACACTGGTGGGAATTTGTTGTTGTTAGCTTCACCAGCTAGTTGGAGATTCTGGTTTTGAAAGTCATTGTCATCATAATCCATGGGTTTATTCCTGAAATAATATTACGAAAGAGAGAAATTAGCAGAAAAAAAGAAAGAAGCTTTGGTGAGTTCAAGTCGAGTTAGTGATTTAAAAACAGTGAGAAATTGAAAATAAAGTACCGAGACAAGAGTGTATCGAGACGCTACCTCCCTCCATTCGGTGACAAAAACCTGGCCGTATCAGACCTCAGCTGTTACCTAATCGCACGTTCATCTACTGCTCAACACCAAAACCAAACACCAAACGCGTCAATTTCTCCCCGTTTGCGTTACGAATACCTAAACCGAAGACAAAAGAGAAATTGAAATGAAACGGTGGTGAAGAGGTTGAACTCACCGGAAAATTCAAACGGATGGAGTTGAACTAGGGTTCCGGCGAAGAAACGAGGTTTGGCGAGTGAAGCAGATTGGGAGAGAAAATGAGCGATAAATTATTCGCTTTTCTCGACAAATGTAATGAGTTTTTGGTTTAAGTAAAGCCCCGAAATTTAATTATAATTAAATTTGGAGAGAAAAATTAAAGATTGATTCCGATGCGCCAAGATCTAGCGCGACACGTGTTATATTTCCTAGATCCTGCGGCTAAGATTGGATTTCAACAAAACACGCGGACACAGGTTTTTTAACTTTTTTAAACGTACGATCAAATTCATTGGTGGTGAAATTTTCAGTTGAAAGAAAAATGAAATCAAGGTTTTTAATGACCGAGGGGTAAAATGGAATATCTTTGTTTGACAACGACCGAGAGAGGTAAAAGTTAAAAAAAATACTTAGATGTTGAAACGACTGTTGGGTTAGTGGAAGATGATTGGCTATACGAAATGGAAAAGTGTTTTTAAGGATAAAATCAGAAAAAGGACATGATTATCAATTTGTCGCTACGTGGAGTATCATTACAGGCTTTTTTTGTGTGTTCGGGCAATTGACGGCCTACATTCACCTGGCAAAATAGTTTTGGACCATCAGATCATACTCACAAAGCCCTTTTTAATGAAACCTATTGCCTATTGGGTTATTTAAATGGGCTTAGGCCTGCATACGTAGTTCATTGCTGTTTGGTTCGTTTTTTTTTTGTTCTTTTTGTTTTTTTCGACTTGATTCGGTTCGATTTTGAAAAGGGAATTGGTCTGATCCGAGTTTATATTTGTTTTTGGGTTAAACTTCAGTTTAGTAGGTTCAGATTCAGTTCCAGTTTAGACAAGAAGTTAAAATAAAAATAAACATAATTAATTATATAGATTTTAAGTATATTAAAATGTATTTTATATATTTACATATGTTACTTTTTAGTGAGTTCAGTTCATTTGATTCAGTTCAGAATTTTTTCCCGTATTTTTGTGGTGGAAAAACATCTGTCGGACATCGGTTTAATCTTGAAAAGAGCATTCGATTCCCTTATTGTGTTGCAATATCATAATAGAAAAACAATATGATCAAAACCATAAACTTAAATTAAAAATGTTACTTTTAATAGTGGGGCGGAGAAAGTAACTTAAACAACCATCCGCTATCCAAATTTATTTATTGTCACCCCCATTGTATATCATCACCTTTCTAAACTCTCGAATTTTCCATTTCAATAGATGTTTGTTGTAAATTTTTTAAAAAGTCAATATGTCTATAACACACCAACTCCAAACAAAGCAATGGTGGTATTTGATTAAACTCCTAATCCATAATAATATTTTAAGCTCTTAGCACCTCCCATTCTAATAAAATAAAATAGTAAGAAAAAATGGAATACGACCATTTATCATAATTGGTGAGGCACGGCATTAATTTAAATGCAGGATATGAACATGACAACAGAACACTCTTATCTTCACATATTATCAAATAGCTTATCCATCATTTTCTTAGCTTTGTTTAAAATACTTATTAGTTGTCCTTTAATCATTTTCGATGTCACTAACCCTCAAATACAAACTGAATAGTCTAAATAATTGCCGGTTTGGGCGGCTCCCAATGGCGACCTTCCACGTAGAGTAAGACCAACAACTTCATTACCTCTTTGCTATATAAACTCGATGGATCATAAGCCACAAGCCACAATAACACATAAAGAGCTTGTAATCATCAACCAAAGTCAATAGAATCGTAGTAAGTATTTCGGGGTCAAAATGGTGAAGATTGCAATTGGAAGTTTGGGTGATTCCTTTAGCGTTGCGTCCCTTAAGGCTTACTTATCTGAGTTTATCGCAACTCTTATCTTCGTGTTTGCCGGCGTTGGCTCTGCTATTGCTTTTGGCAAGCTAACATCCAATGCGGCCTTGGACCCAGCTGGTCTTGTGGCTATAGCTATAGCTCACGCCTTTGCCCTTTTCGTTGGTGTGTCCATAGCCGCCAACATCTCTGGCGGACACCTTAACCCCGCCGTAACCCTCGGCCTTGCTGTGGGCGGCAACATCACAGTCATCACCGGTTTCTTCTACTGGGTTGCTCAGTGCCTTGGCTCCATCGTCGCTTGCTTCCTCCTAGTTTTCGTTACTAATGGCGAGGTACACAAAAACATATATACTTCAATACATACAATATCATGAGTCGTGACTTGTGAGTATTTTGTTTAAAATGACCGTGACTAAAAATATGTTATGGCGATCTCAAAATCCGGTTTGATTAATAACGTATGGATTAAGTAACCGATAATTTGTTTTATTCCCTGGTTATGCAGAGCGTACCAACCCATGGAGTAGCAGCCGGTTTAGGAGCGGTTGAAGGAATAGTGATGGAGATTGTGGTCACTTTTGCTCTGGTCTACACAGTTTACGCCACGGCGGCTGATCCCAAGAAGGGTTCCCTTGGAACCATCGCTCCCATTGCCATCGGTTTCATCGTTGGTGCTAACATCCTCGCCGCTGGTCCATTCAGCGGAGGCTCGATGAACCCAGCCAGGTCATTTGGACCAGCTGTTGTCAGCGGTGACTTCTCTCAAATATGGATCTACTGGGTGGGCCCACTCGTCGGTGGTGCACTCGCCGGACTCATCTACGGTGACGTCTTCATCGGATCCTACGCTCCGGCTCCGACCACAGAAAGCTACCCTTGATCAATCCTTTACGGTTTTACTTTGTTTGGCTTCTTAAGCCTCCATATATATTTGCTTCTTTTTTGTTGTTGTGTGAAATGTTTGGTCCAGTTTTTTCCGCATATGAATGATTTATTGTGGAGGAAATGATCGAAGTCGTATTTTGTTGTTGGTTAATAACAAGAATTGTATATTCTCAGTTTTTTTCTAAGTGATCCGTGATCAGAAGCTATTGAAAAACTTTCTTCGATATGTTAATTCCAAAACTATCATAGCAAACTTTTTTATAGTCGAAAAATGGCTGAAAAGTACCAGCACTCTCCAAGTACCAGTTTAAAGTTAGACCAGACAAACCCAAAGGATTTGACCACATAACCTGGTCAACTAGTTAACTGTAAAATAACTATATGGTTTTTTACTTTTTGAAATATTGAATGGATTAAAAGTTAAACCCAGTACTATTTCCCCCAGAAAAAAAAAGAAGAAGTTAAACACATAGTTGTGGAATCTTCCAAATATATTTTTGAGAAATTGAAAAAAAAAATTCAAATATTTTCAAATTGCTCAGAGAGATATATACAAAGGCCGATCTTTCCCCTATATCAGGCCTATACTCAAAGGCCATTTCAAGCCCATTAAATACCCAGACTCAAAACTAAATAGTCGTCCTGGGCGTATTGTTTAATTGGCTGCTGGTACCTCAGCCGTTTGTGAGTACTCAAGTGATAAATAAAATTAGTAATGCCTAGATACAAGGACATAAAAGATTGTTAATCCGTGAACCCACTCAAATGATAGAGTACATTAATAAAAAAAACCGAAGTGGTTTCTTTTACGTATGATTATTATTTGAAGGAGCTGGTCGGTTTGGGGGAATGAATCGTGTGAGAGCCGTCCGGTCAAAAGACAAAATGCTCTCAAACCAATGCATTTGTCGCCCCTTTCTGGTTTCACAAACCGTCCTACTAGATTAAGATATTACCTGAATTCATGGACGATGTTCTCTCTAACCACAATATTATCCTCTCTTTATCCACACATATATAAGAACATGGAGACGAGTTCCTAAATCTTCCAAGAATCTTACGGTGATTAAACACTCATTCAGATTTTATTGTAATCTATCTCATTTGTTAGTCCGCACGTACTTTTGGAACTCGTGGTTTGAATAATTCTCTCGCTCATAAAAAAGAAAAAAAAAAGGAAAAGATTCTCTTCTCTTATTTGTGTAGTTTGGTTTATGCTCTTCCTCTTCTTTCCCACCTGAGTCAACATCATCCTTTTCATCTCCAAAAGTTATTCCTTTTTAGTTTTTATTATTTTCGTTCATATTTTTTTAAAAAAGTTTACAGTTCATTTCTGAAACTCAAAGCTGGTTCTCTGTTTTGGTCACATGGTTCTGATCAGAAACATAACTCTGACTCCACCAGGAAATTAAATACCCTCTATCCCACGTCATCTTTTCATATTCAAGAAAAGTTTCATTTTGGATTGGCATATTCAATCATCATCGAGTTATTTACATAGAAATAAAAAAATGGAAAGTGGTGGGTTTTATTCAGATTGGAAGGATACTTCTTCTTCGTTGTTTGGATCAGAGAATATGGAGGAAGAGTTGGAAGATGGAGTTCTCAGAGCTGAAGAGCTTTTCTCATCGATTCCTCAGCCTCAGACACCAAAAGAGCCAATGGAGTTTCTGTCTAGATCCTGGAGTCTCTCTACCTCTGAAATCGCCAAAGCACTTGCACTCAAACATAGACAACAACAAGAACAGTTCTGTGTTGCTCAAAACACTCCTCCTGTCATGTTTCCTGATGCTGCTGCAGATCCTCTCGTGGTACGACGCTTTTCTTATCCCTTTTTCAATTCCGATCAAAACCCACTTTTCTTAGAATTATGGAGAGCCTTAAAGTCAGAGACTTTGATCATTATTTGTGTGTGACAACTTTCACCAGTTCCCAACATAGTTCTTCGGAATTGGAATGGATAAAAAAAAACATTGTCAACTCTTTTCATAATTTCAAACGTTGGGGTTTTTGATTTCAGGCTGGGAAGATCATGAACTCGTTTGGCACACGCAGAGCAGGGACATTGTCAAAATGGTTTCACCACCACAAGGAACACAGCAGCAGCAGCAACACCACAAACTATCTCAAGAAGAAAGACAAGGCGCGTGTTGAGAACGCACACGTGCATTCTGCAGTCTCTATAGCGGCTCTGGCTGCAGGTTTAGCCTCTGTGACATCTGTAAGCAATTGCAAAGGGTCAGGATCCAAGATGGCACTGGCTTTGGCCTCAGCCACCGAACTGTTGGCCTCACACTGTGTTGAGATGGCTGAGCGAGCCGGTGCTGACCGTGCACGTGTTGCTTCTACGGTTCGGTCGTCCGTGGATATCCACAGTCCCGGTGATCTCATGACTCTAACAGCTGCTGCTGCAACGGGTGAGGCTCTTGTTCGAAACTAGTATAGGATTTGTTGTTGCCTTTGGCTTCTTCGGTTCATCCTTGATCTGATTTTGTTTAAACGGAAACTAGCTTTGAGAGGAGAAGCGGCTCTGAAGTCCAGGCAGCCAAAGGAAGCAAGGAAAAACGCAGCTATTACACCTTTCGAGAGAAGCTTCTCTGACTCTCATTGGCATGCAAATTTTCAGTTTAGATTGGAAGAACCAAATCTTCCACTTGAAGGCGAACTGTTGCAATGCGCACGAAATGGTAAGTCTCTTCTGTCTGTGTGAGACTCTGATGAATTGAAGAGTTCTCTGAGATAAGACAGAGAGCTTAACTCTTCTCTCTTGTGCTTTAACTTTCAGGAGTGCAGAGAACTAAGCGTGTCTGCACCTATATCAACAAGAAGTCTCAGGTACAGCATATCTGAAAAAAATCCGTAACACACAACATATCTGACTTCACTTCTGATCCAATGCTTATTATGCTACTTATGGTTTGCAGGTAATAATCAAACTCAAAAGCAAACATGTTGGAGGGGCATTCTCCAAGAAGATCAAATGTAAGCATTTCATAATCTTTCGGTTTAGATAATTTACCTGAAAGACAAACATTCTGAACTTGTTGTTCCAATTCCATTTTGAAGGCGTTGTCTATGGAGTCTGCGATGAGAAATCAGCTTGGCCTTACAGGAAGGAGAGGGAGAATTCAGAAGAAGTCTACTTTGGTCTGAAAACCGGACAAGGTCTTTTGGAGTTCAAGTGCAAGAACAAGATTCACAAGCAGAGATGGGTTGACGGAGTTCAGTCTCTTCTCCGCCAAGTATATAGCTTCGAGGCTGCCAAGTGCTCACTAGGATCTCTAAGTCTCACCAGTCACACGTGATGCGGGATCCTGTATATATCTGATTATATACATATATATATCCACATTTTTGCTGTTGTGTATTTGCAAATACTGGCAATGTACAATCTCAGTCTTTGTAACCTCAGAAGACTTTTGGATAAAGCACAAAAGTTTGTTCGAATGATCCCATTTTGTGGTAGGAACCATTGCTATGTACAGAAAGACATCCGTAAAAAGAAGAACGATGGTTCTCAACTGAACCTTTTATTTCCAGTGAAATAGTTTCTGATTTGCTAAGACAAAACATTGACGTGTAAGATAAAGAATCAAAAATCTTATCGAGATGTGGTATGTATAACCTTGCTTGTATGCTGTTCGTGTGAAGAATCATGTGAGATATTTTTATGTTGCGTGTATTAGAATACGACAGTCTTTTGTGTCCCGTAAGGCAATACCCGCAGTTCACAGTAAGATTTTATAGCTTTCATCAGGCACTTTTTCTCAAGGTCCTCTGATTTCTGGACAAAGCTCCTCAAATTGTCTCGGTGGGAAACTCTCTCAACCTGCAAAACTCATATTGAGACGTTGCTGAAGAACAATGCAACCCTCAGAAAAAAATAAATTAGTTGGGAGATGAATCACCATTTGTTCAATGATGGGACCTGAATCAAGTTCCTCTGTAACAAAGTGAGTTGTGGCACCAATTAATTTTACACCTGAATCAAATGCCTACGAACAGAGAAATAGAAAAGTGAGAGACAGGAACAAGCACTGAGAGATACGGACGAGAGACTGAATATAAATAACACAACTCATGCGAGGTAGAGCCAAGAACTGAGAAACCAACCTGTCTCGCAGGATTTCTCCCCTTGAATGATGGCAAGAGGCCATGATGTATGTTGATTACATCTTTTCCATAACCTTTCAGGAAGTTACCGGACAGTAGCTGTCAAAGGTAGATGTTCCAGTCAGTATCATCCATCAAATAATAAGCAATGCAATGAGATTTCTTATGTTAATGAAGTTCCTGCAGAAAGCATAAAATATAAAGCAAGAACCGCCTGGTGAGAAAATTTGATCCATTTTTTAGTTATACTACAGAAGACGCAAACAAACTGAAACGAGATGCATTCATCAAAATGAGACTATCCAGGACAGTGATTTCCTCACCATTTGGTTTAAATAAAAGAAAACGAGCTTAGGATGGAGCTTAAAAATCTGATATATATATACCTGCATGTATCTAGCGAGAACTAGAAAATCGGTATCCTTGACCAATGCCAAAATCTCCTCCTCTATCTTGTTCTGATCGGTTGTTGGCAAATAATGATATGAGATGCCATGCCTCTGGAGAAATCGCATGATATGGGTGTCTGGATCTCTTTCATGGTTACTGAAAACACAAAGTAACTCTAAATCACTAGTTGCACACCTGATATATCTATTAAGTTCGTTGACAAGGGTTAAAGGAAACCTTATCACACATGTTATATCGACGGGAAGTTTTCCGTCCTGCCATTTATGTAACATTTCAACCAGACAATGATCCTAGAGACAGAAGAATCACACAGCTTCAGGAAAGGATAACAAGAGGACACAGAAGAAAAGGATCTTTATTACATAAATAATTTACCTGTTTCGACAGTAGAAGAGCTATCTTGTACTTGGGATCTAAAGAAGGCACTCGTACAACCGAGCTCATAGCATTGTATTTTTTGGCAATAGTCTGAAAATCTTCACCCATCTGGCTCCTCGGCCACTTTACTGGATCAAATATAAACTCGCTGCCCAAGAAATTACCTTTTCATCACAACTATACCCAAAAATAGAAACCTTTAACTACATTTCCAATCTGTAAGAACATCACAGAAACCAAAATACTCCAAACTTATTTATCTATTTGAAAGTATTCACTTTGAAGACCAAGAGAATCTTTTGAAGTAGCAACAAAAGGCGAGAGATGCTTTTAACTGAACATTGGGAAGCATACCTTCTAGAGTAGAAGACGTTCTTGTTCTCAGGAACAAAAACATCGTAACCAAGAATGTTCCCTCCTTTTGCAGCAATACAATCTGATAACTTCGCTACAATCCCAACCACATCCTAAACTTCAAAAGAGATATTGAATTATGGAAAACTCATATGAAACCATCAAATGAAGATTCAATTGATATATAAGCGTACCGGACATTGGAAGACGTGGACGCCGGGGATGAGAACGGGTGAAACAGAGGAATCGAGGGACTCGCCGTGAAAATGAGAAGATTTAAAGGACCATTTCATAAATGACCCAAAAGCTGTGGCGGAGAGTGATGAGGTAGTGGAGACTCTTCGTATCATCATCGCCACTCTTCTCAAAGCAACCACCTTTCAGTTATGTGTCTGATCTCTGTGTTTGCTATTCACATATTACTAAAAGATATAAATATCTATTTTGATATTCACTGATTTAAATAAAGCACAAACATTTGTTTTGTCAGCATGTGATTGGATGATGTTTCTCAAATTAAGTCCTCTAGTGTCATTCATTCTTCCATTATCCAATTTACTCGATAGTGACATCGGATTAAGACCAAGAGAGAGAGAGAGAAGTTCTGTAATGGCGAATGTGAAGGACTCAGCGATTACCAAGTATGGAATTGTAGGGATTGGTATGATGGGAAGAGAACATCTCATCAATCTTCACCATCTTCGTGACCAAGGCCTTGCCATCGTCTGCATCGCTGATCCTCACCCTCCCTCACAGCTCCTCGCCGTTGAGCTCGCGCAGTCTTTTGGTTGGGAACTCAAGGTTTTTCTCATTTCCCGGAACAAATTCATTATCATACTTATGTGTTTACGACTGAAAGTCTCTGACTTGGAGAGAGTCTTGGAAGAACTTTAGGCGTTGGTAAACTCAGAAATTGAGATTTTCTATTTGTTGTGATTTAAGGTATTCTCAGGACACGAAGAGTTGCTGAAGAGTGAGATGTGCGATGTGATTGTTGTGTCTTCTCCAAATATGACTCATTATCAGATTCTGATGGACATTATCAGTTATACAAAACCTCATCATGTTCTTGTTGAGAAGCCTTTATGCACCACTGTTGCAGATTGCAAACAGGTCATTTATTTCTTCTTTGACCAAATCTATTTGCTGAGTCTGATTGATCAATTCATCAAACATATGTCTGGAATCAGGTTCTGGAGGCTGCAAATAAAAGGTCAGATATGGTGGTGCAAGTTGGGTTAGAGTACAGATACATGCCACCAGTAGCTAAGCTTATAGAAAAAGTAAAAGGCAGAGACTTTGGTAATGTCAAGATGGTAGCAATCCGAGAACATAGATTCCCTTTCTTGGTTAAGGTACACTCTCAATCAAGATGCAGTATGTTTATTTATGTAGTGTTCTACGGTTCCTTTTTTATTTGATTGCTGAGTGAAACACTTCGCTAGGTGAACAACTGGAATAGATTCAATGTGAACACTGGAGGGACCTTAGTGGAGAAATGCTGTCATTTCTTTGATCTAATGAGGCTCTTTGCCGGTGCAAATCCTGTATGTGTGATGGCTTCTGGAGGCATGGATGTGAACCACAAGGATGAAGTTTATGATGGGAAGGTACTTTTTAATCCCAAATCATTACCCAAATCAATGTATATTGCGGGTTTCATACTACCTATGCTTCTCTGTGACATAGGTGCCTGATATAATTGATAACGCATATGTTATTATCGAGTTTGACAATGGATGTCGTGGGATGCTTGATCTTTGCATGTTTGCTGAAGGAAGTAAAAACGAACAAGAAATCTCTGTTACTGGTGACATTGGAAAGGTAAGTCCCTCTGAAAATTTATGGGCTCGTTTGTGCGTACTTATTCTCTTGGTGCGATAGGATTTTAGGTGCAAACAGAGCTGGATATTATTTAACTTGTATAGAATTTACGGAATCCTAAATCATTATTCCCAAGATTACGAAATATCCATCTTAACTCCAAATCACATGGGATACCTACATGCTCCTGTAAACACCATCACCTGAAACTTATAGGCCAAATAAGAATAGAGAGGCAGAGAAAATGAGCATAAAGTGTTCTCAGACCATATTCTTTGGATTTATTAATATGATCCATGAGTTTTGAGTAGGGTCAATATTTCTTCCCAACTTACTTGGCAACCATGTTTCAGGGGGAGGCACTTGTTCCAGAGGGTATAGTTCGATTTGGGAGTCGTGCAGAAGGAAGAGAACACGTTCAAACGTTAAAAGCTGAGGATGAAAGAATAAAGTAAGCTCTATTCATCTGTCATATTCTCTTCTTGCAGTCTTACAATGTGTTACAGTCTCACATCACATTCACATGGTGTTGGTTATTCAGATATGAAGGGTTGCATCATGGGTCAAGTTACTTGGAACACCTCATATTTTTGTCGGCAATCAGAGGTGAAGGACGACCAGCTGTTGATTTGGAAGACGGATTGATGGCTGTTGCCATGGGAGTTGCTGCTCAGCTTTCCATTCAGGAGCGCCGCTATGTATCCATAGACGAGGTCTTGTGACTTGTCATAACAGACTCTTGTGAGTTGTGAATTTGGTATTGTTTCTGTTCATATGTTTGCTATCAAACTGTTTGTTGTAAGAGAAGCCAAGACCTATTTTTTTGGATTCGTTATATGGAAATTTTAGTATGGTTTAGATGATTTTGAATTCAACCAACGTCTTAAATTTGGAAGGAAACTTTTTTCTATAAAATTTAAAATGTATTGATTGAAAATCATAAACCGAAAGAAAGATGTACAGTTGTACCATACTAATTCACATGGGTTTGATTTTATTTTGGTCATTCCTGTAAACCAATGAAATTGAACCGGAATCGACCCAAATAATCTACCCTCCTCTTGGTCTTGGGTGTAATGTACGCCGGTTTTCGAAATAAAAACCGGCGTGGTGTTCAGGTGTTAAGTGCAAACCGGTTTCCGATAGAAATTCACAGTGGCGCGCTTTTGCCTTCAATATCGGAAACTCTTGTACTCATCGCTCGATTTTCAAATTATCATCTTCGGAGCGAAAATGGAAGACGACGGGGGAGAGAGATCGAGCTTCGTCGCCGGCCTAATCGAGAACAGAGCCAAAGAGGTACGTACGTCTTCTCCATTGATGCGATTTTAGCACAGTACAATGATTCGACTTGAGTCCTCTTAGGGTCTCCATTTTTCTCAACGACGACGAGTTTCATATCCTTTGGCTGTTCTTCGCATGATATTTCGATTTGTGATGTGTGATTCGATTTTGGATTTATGTGGATTAGGTTGGAATGGCTGCTTTTGACCTAAGGTCCGCTTCACTGCATCTATCTCAGTATATAGAGACAAGCAGCTCGTATCAAAACACGAAGACGCTGCTTCGTTTCTACGATCCTTCTGTGATAATCGTTCCTCCCAACAAACTTGCAGCCGATGGCATGGTTGGGGTTTCGGAATTGGTGGATAGATGTTATAGCACAGTTAGGAAGGTGAGATTATCTGCCAATGGATACTACAAATTTTGGGAAATGAATGTGTATGCTTTCAAGTACTGTGACTATCTTCGTTTCTTGCAGGTTGTGTTTGCCCGTGGCTGTTTTGATGACACCAAGGTCGATTCCATGAGTCTCTTGTAGTGTAAACATCGCATTGATCTTTTGTAGTCATGTGTTTTTCTAAATTGGATATGTAATTTTTGGTTGTATGATTCAGGGTGCTGTGCTTATACAAAACTTGGCTGCGGAAGAACCTTTGGCTCTTGGTTTAGACACTTACTATAAGCAGCATTATCTATCATTAGCTGCTGCTGCAGCTACAATCAAATGGTGTCTATATCCTGAACCTTTTTGCTTCAGTGCATTATTAGTTTGTTTTTTTTGTTGAAATGCTGAGGTTTGGTTCATGAGCAGGATAGAGGCGGAAAAGGGTGTGATCGTCACTAACCACTCACTCAATGTATGCGTTTGCTTTTTTACAATTCTCAATTTTCTGGTTATACAAGTAGTATATGCAGTAATGCCACAATTTCATGCAAAATGAGTCTTCTTCTTTGGTTCTGCTGCTGAAGGGTGCTGATAACATTTTTATTGATTTTGATGCCTATGTCTAGGTAACTTTTAATGGATCCTTTGATCACATGAATATCGATGCAACTAGGTACGAGCACCTTCATTTATTTCCTGTTCCTGATCCATTAAATTATAGAGAACGTAAACATCAAAATTCGAAACTATAAAATCGTTATGTTTATTTGTTTCCTTGATTTGATGGTAGTGTTGAGAATCTGGAAATCATTGATCCATTTCATAATTCTCTTCTGGGAACTAGCAATAAGAAGAGGAGTCTGTTCCAGATGTTCAAGACAACGAAAACAGTTGGCGGGTATCTGGAAACACCTGAAATTACTATTTGTTTTTCTTTGTGAAAGTTATTATATATGATTTTGGCATTTCAGCATTCTAATATCAAGCTTCATCGTAGTGTTCTTCGGTCATTTTCATATTTCATTGTTCCTTTGACTCACTACTCATTTTATTTCATGCATGATATGTTGGTCAGGACTAGGCTTCTTCGTGCCAATTTGTTACAGCCTCTGAAAGATATCGAAACTATCAACACTCGCCTTGACTGCCTGGTTAGTATTTTGCTATGATTTGGTTGTCCTATTTTCTAAGTAGCTTCTTGAGACATATCATTCGATTTCTTTAAAGTGTTAGATATTAATTTTACTTTACAGAGCTTGATCATTGTGCAGCTATTTGGAAACTCCCACTTTATGATTGATGCATTAATCATAAAGCAAATTTACTCTTCTGGTAATTGCAGGATGAGTTGATGAGCAATGAACAACTATTCTTTGGTCTTTCACAGGTTTTACGTAAATTTCCAAAAGAGACTGGTAAGTAATTAAGAGAAGAATTGAAAAGATCCTGAATTTTTCTCGGAAATGCACTGATGTTGGTTCTGATCTTAAGACTTAACACATTATTTCAAGATATTTCTGACCATCTTCCACAACTCTTAGATCGAGTGCTTTGTCATTTCTGCTTCAAGCCAAAGAAAGTCACAGAGGCGGTCCTAGGTTTTGATAATACCAGAAGGAGCCAAAACATGATTTCAAGCATTATCTTACTTAAGACTGCATTGGATGCTCTGCCTCTACTTGCTAAGGTTTTCTTTTTCTTTCTTATTTTTATTTTTTTTATCATTTTTGTTTCCTTGATTTAGCAACTATGTGTATGATCGACCCCTAACCTTAGTCGCACTCTTTCCAATGTAAAAATGCAGGTTCTAAAAGATGCAAAGTGTTTTCTGCTTGCCAATGTTTACAAGTCTGTGTGTGAAAATGATAGATATGCTTCCATCAGAAATAAGTACGCCACTACTAGTTCTGGCTAGTAGACAAGAACTTAGTTTCTGGAAAGCTTTCCATTTCCTATGTTTTAGGTTACTCTTTGTCCTCTTTTTGTTTCAGAGTCGGGGAAGTGATTGATGATGATGTTCTCCATGCACGGGTTCCTTTTGTTGCCCGCACACAGCAGTGTTTTGCTTTAAAAGCTGGTATTGATGGATTTTTGGATATTGCTAGGAGAACCTTCTGTGATACTAGTGAAGGTGAATCAACAATATGCTTCATTTTGTATTATCAATGATTTATTTTTTTCTTTTACAAATCTGTTCTGCTAATCTAAAATCTTGTAAACACTGGCAGCAATACATAATCTGGCCAGTAAGTATCGTGAGGAATTCAATTTGCCAAATCTAAAACTGCCATTCAACAACAGGCAGGGATTCTTTTTCAGAATTCCGCAGAAGGAAGTTCAGGGAAAACTTCCAAGTAAATTTACTCAGGTCATAAACCCATTTCCACTGGAAGCTTAATGTTCTATCTATATATATGGTTGTCTTGATTTTATTTTCTTGAACGTGGTATGCAATCCAGGTTGTAAAACATGGGAAAAACATTCATTGTTCAAGTCTGGAACTGGCCTCTGTAAGTTTCCATGTGTGATTCTGTTCAGGAAGTAATATAGTTCAGGTTCACAATACATCTATCTATACAAAGTTTTAATGTTTACTGCAAATGATTTTAATTGAACAAAATCCCCTACCAAGGTTTTAATCCTGCATAACATGAAACACCATGGAAAGTTTTAATATGAGAAGAATGACTTTTTTTTGTCAACATATGTGAAGAATGACTATCTAGCACAATTAGGAGCTATGTTCCTTATTCAAGAACAGAGATACAAGGTTTCATTAATATAAACCCTACATTGATCTATTGTGTAGCTGAACGTCAGGAACAAGTCTGCCGCTGGAGAGTGTTACATCCGAACAGAAACATGCCTAGAAGGTTGATAATTGCACGTTGCTTGCAACTATATGTAGTCTCACGATTTCTTATATCCCTATCAAGCTTCGGTCGTTTATGCCTATTACATGAAACGTTTCTAAATGTATGCAGCACTAATGGATGCTATAAGGGAAGATGTCTCTGCCCTCACACTCCTAGCAGAAGTCTTATGTCTCCTAGATATGATTGTTAATTCATTTGCTCATACCATATCCACAAAACCAGTTGATCGATACTCTAGACCTGAACTAACAGGTAGCTGACCCTCTCACTATCATTGCTCAAACACCTACCATCATTATCATCAATTTTTGGATAATTCAACTGAAGCATATAATAGATAGGAAATAGAGTACGCGATATGCACCTTAAGTGAAATGGTTGATCAACGTTTCTATGGAATTTACTCGTCTATCTATTGTTTGGCAGATAATGGCCCACTGGCAATTGATGCTGGAAGGCATCCCATCCTAGAAAGCATACACAACGACTTTGTTGTAAGTAATTTGTGCTATTTTTCATGATACACTATCATTCCTCAGTTTATTCTGAGAAATCATCTTGGTGGCAAACCTTGAAGAAAAAAATCCGATATTCTTTTTCTTTCTAAGATTAGCATCCAAGAAATCTAGGGAATTACAGATATCTGTTCTGCCGTTTATGCTCTCTTCACCAACTTTCTTGTATTCTTTGGGCTCTGTGCATGCTTGTTTATAACTCAACAGTTTTTCTCTTTTGCAGCCTAATAGTATCTTCATGTCGGAAGCAAGCAACATGTTGGTAGTTATGGGTCCAAACATGTAAGGGAACTCTTGCTTTACTTCCTAAATTACTGATGAGTTTTCCAAAAAAATGCTCATCGACTCATGTTTGATTTGCATTCAATATCTCAAGGAGCGGAAAGAGCACATATCTCCAACAGGTGTGTCTAGTAGTCATTCTTGCTCAGATTGGCTGCTATGTCCCAGCTCGTTTTGCAACTATAAGGGTGGTTGACCGCATATTCACAAGAATGGGGACAATGGATAACCTCGAGTCAAATTCAAGCACGGTTATCCTCTACTCTCCCATACTGGTCGATAATCATTATTTATGTTATAATTTCCAAGGATTTGGCGTGTTGATGAACCCCACCAGTTTTTATATCATAAGGAGAGCCTGTTGATATCAAAAGTTCTTAATTTTTACTTTTCAATATCACAGTTTATGACAGAGATGAGAGAGACCGCTTTCATAATGCAGAATGTCACCAACAGGTAGTCTTTGTGAAAGCATTGACACAAGTGAACCTCCCACTCAGTTTCATATCTTGTTAACGCCTGAAATTGTAGGAGTTTGATAGTCATGGATGAACTCGGGAGGGCGACTTCTTCCTCAGACGGGTTAGCAATGGCATGGAGCTGCTGCGAGCATCTCTTATCACTCAAAGCGTAAGCATACAACTGAGGTTTTTTCAAACTGCCAATAGGTATTGAAAAGTAAATGCAAACGTGCTTTTTGCGGCAATGAACTTTCAGATACACAGTATTTGCAACTCATATGGACAGCCTTGCGGAGTTAGCAACCATCTACCCAAATGTCAAGGTTCTTCACTTTTATGTTGACATCAGAGACAACCGCTTAGACTTCAAGGTTCTTCATGCGCTCTATGGGTTTGAGGTTTTAGCTACCTACTGCTGCTAAATGTTATATTTTCTTATCAGTTTCAACTGCGAGATGGAACCCTACATGTTCCTCACTACGGTCTTCTGCTAGCCGAAGTGGCGGGTCTGCCTCATACAGTGATCGAAACAGCTAGGACCATAACCTCAAGGATCACAGACAAGGTATTGAAAATACAGAAACTTATTTCATACATACAGTCTAGCATCAAAACAGTAAACTTCCTTGTGTCTCGTGTTGATATAATGAATGTTGGGCAGGAAATGAAAAGAATAGAGCTAAACTGTGGGAAGCACCATGAAATGCATCGGATCTACCGAATGGCTCAGAAGTTGATATGCTTGAAATACTCGAAACAATCAGAAGACTCAATCCGCCAAGCTCTTCAAAATCTCAAGGACAGCTTCATCGAAGGAAGACTCTAAAACATTTTTACTTTTACCTCTTTATTAAAAGATTTTAACCATCACCTGTTTTTTAAGTGTTCAGTATCAATCTATTTTTATACTCAAAACGTCCTCGTTTATTTGCATTCAGAAATTATAAGGTACGAGCAAATATCCACAATCGGAAGAAAGAAAGAAAAAACAAGATCACCATAAAATTAACGAAGAAACTTAGCTTTATCGTCAGATTCAAAGTTTTAAAGATCTCAAAACTTGAAAACAAACTCTTGAATGTAAAATAGTCTTCCATCCAAATGTAATTCTAGAATTCTGAAGCACAAATCCACACAAAAGATGTACCACTCGAGAAAAACAAAACATAGAGTTGTTCACCGGTAACGACGTAGAGACAAAGAGTTGTTCTTCTTCCAGGTTGCCCTGCGGGAAGGTCTGTTCTTGTGGTTGTTGTGACCCTTTCCACGAAGACCACGATTCTTCTTTCCCTCTGAGGTGAGCCCTCTGAGTTCTCTGTGCTTGTGCACTGGGTTGCAGATCCAGTTGATCCTGGGATCATTTCGGACGGCATTGTGTGCAGGGTCCACAAGGATAATCTCGTAATACTTGTAGGTAGAGTCCTAAGTAGATAAGACATAACCCAATCATTAATCAACGAAATCCATCACCATATCATCAATGTGAACGAAACACTATGAGCTACATATATCAATTCATATATACGCATGCCAATGCCTGATTGAATAAGAGTAAAGCTCAGCTTCAGATTAAAAACAGTATCATATTATCATACAGAACAAATGCTAGAAAGGATAGTAACGAAAACAGTGACTGAGGGTGCGGTGCTTACCTCATTAAGCCAGTAGGAGTTGACGACCCTAAGGCCACCAAGTTTGCGACCAGCACGTTCCTCAGCAACAGATCTCTTACTGCGCTGGAATTTGAGCTGTGTCACTCCCTGGTTAGTGGGTTTACCATAAACGATACCCTTGGGAACAGGCCTCTTGCGACCTCCACGTCTCACACGCACACGGTAGACAACAAACCCCTGACACAAAGAACCAAGAGAGGTCAGCAACACAAACTCAACAAATGACAACACTATACAAAGTAAAATTTTTGATCCATAGCTTATAAAAAAATGTATCAAACTTAGACAAGAACAGAGTCCACAGTAGATAAAAGAGTTGTTCAGTCAGAAGATTGAATCGATTTCGCTGGTCTCAGGAAGTAATCTATCATGTTAAACGCAAACACATCTACTTAAAAAAGAAGAATGCATACGCTTCAAGACACCGCTTGACCAGCTTATTTACAATTAAGGGCTTCATTCGAGATTACCTAAAATCTACTGGCTTTGATAAAAAAGGATAAGAAAAGAAGAATGAAAGATACCTGCTTGGCCTTGTAGCCGAGACGACGGGCTTTGTCGGGACGAGTGGGACGAACAAGACGAACAATGGAAGGCTGCTGGCGATACTCCCAGCACCTAACCCTCTGGACAAACCTCATCACATCCGACTGCTTCTTCCTCCATAGCTCCGACACGTACTTGTACGCCCCTATCGTTACAAAAACAAAAAAATCACATTTCTTTCCTCTTAATTCACTTCTCATACAAACAACACATATATCACCAGAAAATCAATGTAACATAACAGAGAGAAAGAGAGGAAGCAGTGAGAGACATACCCATTGCTGATTTCCGGCGTCGCAGTCACTTCTTTCTTCCAACTAGGTTTCTGCTTTTTATATAAGATGATTCCATGGTGGGAAAGCTAGGGTTTCCCTCACATTACATTCAGTCTGGCCCATTAGCTTTAGTTATTGGGCTTTCACCATACAACCATAGTTTGGTAAGGCCTATTTCAATAGAAAGAACGACTTTCAGTCTGGCCCATTAGCTTTGTCATTAACTATCTCTTAAATGATTAATAGAGAAGATTAATTAAATAAACCGTTACGGTTTTTTCGAATATAAAAAAACAAAAATACGATAAGATAATTAAGGGAAAGTCTATTTGGATACAAAGCAATACGACAGTTCTCTTACACAAACCCTAAAGAGTTCCTTGGATATCCATCATCGGTACATGATCGATTCCTGTTTCTCGAGATCCGTCTTCTTAAAATTCTCACTGAGAGTCATCGAGGATCCCATCGGTTTGGGTTCAATTTCGTTGGAGCTTGAGGATTCTTTATGAATTGAAGCCACTCGGTTCGATTGGTTTGTCTTGGTGTTGTGAAGATTCAATCGGAGATTTGGAGTGTTCTGAGCCTTGTCTCCCTGCCAATTAAGCGATTCGATTCAACACGGACGCTCCCTGCCTATCTCGATCCTGAGCTTTGTCGGAAATTGATCTGTTTGGTGCTGTCTTGACGCGCGTGAGAGGTTTCGTGTTTGTGAAGTCGAATTAGACAAGTACAGAACCAAATTGAGCTTTCTCTTTGTAGTTTTGTTTGTTTTTTTGTTTTGGGAAATCAATTTCTGGCCTCTTTTTTTTTTTAATTTTGGAGGAAGGGATTTTGAGATTCTGTGTGTGTGTGTGTTTTGTTTCATAATCGTTTTATTAAAATTTTAGTAAGAATAATATCATATTGTATCTATTCATTTATCAGATAAATTCCAATGGCAATTTATTACAAGTTTAAGAGTGCGAAGGCTTATGATACCATCGACATGGATGGCCCTTTTATATCAGTTGGTTTTCTCAAAGAAAAAATTTACGAAAAAAAGCATTTGGGAAGTGGTAAAGACCTTGACATTGTCATCTCTAATGCCCAAACTGACGAAGGTAGGTTTGTCTTCCTCTTTTCTTACCCTATACAGTTCACTTATCCGATCTTTAATAGCTGTGACTCTTATGCGTTTTGTAGTTTATCAAAAGTCTGTAGATTTAGAGCATGGTTTTTACTTACCCTCGGCATTGTTTGTTTCCAAGATCTGTGGTGTTGTTTAGTTGTCTAGCTCAAAGCAAAAAAGTGGTTAATTTCCTTGTTAGTTGAATCATAATATTGAATCTATGATTATGACACCATCAATCAAGTGTTTGGATACTGTATTTTCTTTGAGTTGAACATGATTACTTGGTTAGACTGTTCTTTTGATTGTTTGTGGTTGTGGATCATTACAAATGATTATGGCTAAATTTGATTCTTGATCATATGTTAAGATGCAATCTTTGGCCTTTATATATTTTCTTCTCTGCAATTTTCAGAATATTTGGATGAAGCAATGTTAATCCCAAAGAATACTTCTGTCCTAATTCGCCGGGTCCCTGGACGCCCTCGCATCAGAGTTATTACCCAACAAGAGTATTTTCCGATATTTTACTCTCTAAATTTCTCAATTGCTTTTGTGTCTATTTTTTCCTTTAATTCATGTGTAATGATGTCAATATCTTACGTTTTTGCAGGCCGAGAGTCGAGGAGAAAGTCGAAAATGTTCAGACTGATATTACCAATCTTATTGCTGTTGATGCATCTGCAGTGAGTTGTTGACGGCAATTTTTTTTGTTGTTGGCGTTGAGTTCGATTATCATAATATTAACTCACTCCTTAATCTACGTTTTAGGCTGAAGATGAGTTTGACGAGTTTGGGAATGATTTTTATTCAGTTCCTGCTGCCCCAACTGTCCATAATAGTAACCCATCTGATCCTGCACCAGCCGATGAGAATGTAGATGAAGAAACCAAACTTAAGGCGTTAATAGATACTCCAGCATTAGACTGGCAGCAGTAAGTTGTATTTTTTAACTGATGGGGACGGTCATACGAAATAAATCTTGGCGATACGGTTTGCTTATTTTTCTTTCATGTGACAGACAAGGTGCAGATAGTTTTGGCCCGGGCAGAGGTTACGGGAGGGGTATGGCTGCAAGGATGGGTGGACGCGGTTTTGGTAATGGTAATTTTATCAACTATTGTCCAAAAACTGTGTTTAGTCTTGCAGTGAAATGTAAGATACTGAGACTGAGTTTATTTTCGTTGAGCAGGAATGGAAAGGAAAACGCCGCCACCGGGTTATATTTGCCATCGTTGCAATGTTTCTGGTATGTCAGATTTGGGGAATATTTTGTTACTTGTGTTGATTATGGTTCTAATTTTATCTCAAGTATAGCCTTGAAAAAAACTGTTCTAAGCGCATCTGTTTTCTGACTCAGGACATTTTATTCAGCACTGCCCCACAAATGGCGATCCTAACTATGATGTTAAGAGAGTTAAACCACCTACTGGTATCCCCAAGTCTATGCTGGTGGCGACCCCTGATGGCTCTTATTCCTTGCCAAGTGGCGCAGTTGCAGTTTTGAAACCAAATGAGTACGTTGTTGTCGCTAATTTACCTTAAGATGTTGTCATATGCTACTAGTTTTTACATAGATTCAGTCTGAATGTTTTGTGTCAATTTAACAAAATTCAGGGATGCGTTTGAGAAGGAAATGGAAGGATTACGGTCAACAACACGTTCTATTGGGGAACTTCCTCCTGAACTAAAATGTCCCTTATGCAAAGAAGTGATGAGAGACGCTGCCCTGACGAGTAAATGCTGTTTCCAGAGCTTCTGTGACAAGTGTAAGTTCTCTTGTCAAATTTGCCAATACATCTGATGCCTTGGCTGTTCTGCGAAAATTTGTCTTCTTTTATCATTATCTATTACAGATCCTGGATTTTTGACCTCATTAATCTACAAATTCAGGTATCAGAGACCACATAATTGCAAAGTCAATGTGTGTATGTGGAGCAACCAATGTACTAGCTGATGATCTTTTACCAAACAAGACCCTTAGGGATACTATAAACCGTATCTTGGAGTCTGGTAACAGTAGTGCTGAGAACGCTGGCAGCATGTGTCAAGTCCAAGGTAACTCATTCTCTCATTCGTACTCTGTAATTTTGTTTGTAACAACATTGCTAAACTAATGCGTATTAAGTATAGATATGGAGTCTGCACGTTGTCCACCTTCAAAGGTTCTATCTCCTACGACTTCTGCTGCATCTAAAGGCGAAAAGACACCAGCTCCTAGCAACAACAATGAGACTTCAACTCTAAATCCGCCAGTCGAAATAGCGGAGATCACAAGTGCTCCTAAGGCGACTGAAGAAGTAGCGAAAGTGGTAAAGCCAGTTGATGCATCGGAAAACACTCGAGGATCCTTGAATGGTAAGGAAGCAACAGTTTCAGAGGTGAATACGCAGGCCCCAAAGGAAGAAATACAACAGCAGGTTGCTTCTGGAGAGCAGGGTAATTACTGGCTAGATTCCCATTAGAACGATTACTTTTCCACTTATGATATATATATTTAAAAAAAATAATAATAATCACCTTTTGCCCATTAAATTATGTACATCGATGTTTGGCAATTCGTATATCCGGTAAAGTAATGATTACTTTTGCTCTTTAGCAGGAAAGAAAAAGAAAAAGAAACCTCGGATGCCTGGAACTGGTAGCTATAACGCACCCTCTTTCTTCCCAGTCTGTGTTAATTGTATGGAAATGATTAACAGATTGTGTGTCTCTGTGATATGTTGCAGACATGCAATGGAACCCCATGCAGAATCTAGCGGGACCCGACTATATGATGCCCATGGGTCCAGGTCCCAGTAATCATTACTTCAATGGTGTGCAACCCGGCTTCAATGGTGTTCAACCCGGCTTCAACGGTGTTCAACCAGCGTTCAATGGCTTTCATCATGGTTTCAATGGGTTTCCAGGCCCTTATCCTGGCGCGATGCCTCCATATCCTGGTTATGGATTAGGCCCTATGGACATGTATGGCGGTGTGATGCATCCAGGTCCTTTTGCCGCACAGGGCTTTGGGTTCCCAAATATACCACCACCTCATAGGTACTCTCACAAGCGAGACTTGCACTTAGTCCATAAATTGTTTGAAGGTGTTTTGTCTTCATGATCGCTATTATGTAAGTTATATAATCGGTATTTGACTTGAGCAGGGACCTTGCGGAGATGGGGAATCGTATGAACCTCCAACGTCCTATAATGGGGAGAGAGGAATTTGAAGCAAGGAAAGCTGAGATGAAAAGAAAGCGTGAAAACGAGAGACACTCAGAAGGGTATAGCACTCTGCATTCACTGCTTTCAGGCTCATGTTCTGTTGCATCATGTTAGCTAAATTGTTTGTTTGTTTTTGTTGTGTGGTACAGAGGGAACATCAGGGAAGGTGAGAAAAGCAGAATGATGAACAACAACAACTCGGCAGACTCATCCTCACCTGTGAAGCCAAAATCTGTATGTATTATCATTTTGTTGTCTCAATTATCTCTCGCTGCTCTATCTCTCGGCCAACTGGTTTGGCTTGCAAGAGACTGCGTTTTCAACATTTACATTTTTTCTTCTAACTCTATTCTTTTTCGCTCTCTGCATTTATCATTGCGTAAAGGAAAATGGATTGATTTTCCAATTGATAAATAGGCGTCTTCTTTATAGAATGCATTAATGAACCATAGTCTTCTCCTAGGCATTTTGTTCACAAGTAAAAATGAATTTTATCTCATAATTTTTGGCCTTGTTAATGTAGAAAATTAGAAAGTAATAGGGTAAAGAAAAGGTGTCCCAGTTAGTAAAGTTGTAGGTAGAGGTTTAAACCGGCTTTAATGTTTCATTCTGTTCTATTCTACATTGGACTAACAACATTTTTTGCGAGTCTGTCAGAGAATTGGTCCTAAACTGACCCAATGATACATGTCCCGCGTTCTGACCGACCGTGTATATAATTGAATTTTCGTCTATTATTATTTTATTTATTTGTTTCCTTAGATATTATTTTATTTTGAGAATTTGCATATTAAAATGTAGATATCTGATATATTTCATTTTTAAAGCAAAAGTTAAAATATTGTTTACAAAATCACTGTAAATTAGGTTTCTATTTTTAATTAAAATATATATACATATATATATTTGTGTCTTTTTATTATAAACATTTTTTGTAACCTCCACGTCAGGTTAAAACCTATCAAAACAAATGTTTTAAAGTATAAACATTTTTGGTTTCTGTTTTCTTTTGTTCCAACTGAACCTGCTAAATTAGTAATAAAAGAATGTGTTGGGCCTAGTGTATCTACTACTACGGGGCCCAAGACAAATTTTCGGCTTTATTAGAGATGAATAAATTATATTGCGCCAATGAATTGATGCCTTGTTGTTCAATCAATGAACAGAGACACGGACCTCCGCTACCGAACCCTGACTACGACCGTCGTAGGCGATCGGAGAGATTGTCATCGGAGCGTCAGTCATCACGGCAGAGGGTCAACTCTCCCCCTCGAGTATCCAGCAAGAAATCTGAGCGTGATCATCACCGCGACCACGACCTCGATGCAGAACACGATCGCCGTCGAGACCGCCGGGATGATGATCGAAGCCGGGAACGCCACCGTGATTCAGACCGCAAGCACCGTAAAAGATCCGAAAAGCCATCACCGGAGCCAACTACAGAGAACGATGATAACCACAAGTCCGGCGTATTCGCTCGGATAAGCTTTCCAGAGAAGGAATCTTCTGGCAAACAACGAAAAACGTCCAAGTCTTCTCCAGCGCCAGAGACCTCGACGGTCGCCGGCGTTTCATCATCGGCTCGTCGTCATAGTCGGAGGGAAACAGAGTCGGTAGAATACGATTCGAGTGATGATGAAGACAGACATTTCAAGAGGAAGCCATCAAGGTACCATGAGCGGTCTCCATCGGTGGCAGATTCCGACGTCGGTGATGAGCATTTCCGCCGTTCGAAGCGATCAAAAGGAGAAAGATGGCGGGCTTGATTCTTGCAGAACGAAGATTTCAGATGCATGCAAAAACTCCCCTTCATGGAGTCATGGTTTGGCAAAATGACGAGGATGCGTTTCTGACTCTTGAGGTGGAGGATATGTTTAATTATCTGGAAGCCGTAAAAAAGGTTTATTTAGAAATCGGCTTTGTTGTGAGAATTTAAAGAAGAAGTCTTTGTAATCGAATGTTTGTGTAATTATAAATGGGTTTTTGTTTCTCACGAATTGATGTTACTCTCAAAATAGCCTCATTTACGCATTTAAATACGGTCGGATAGTCGACTATCAAATAACGAATAAATGTATACAGTAATAATACGGAGACGGTAGCTACTGGAAGTTATCAAGATATCAACTATATTCACTAATGGGATCACTTTTAATTTATCTATGTTTTATAGAAAAACTGAAAATTATTAACTAAAAATATATTTTAATTTAAATTCGTTAAACATGTGTGTTTTGTACATCGTTGATAGAAGTGGACTTCAATTTACATATTTAGCTAAAAGTATCAATTTTGTAACTAGGTGGATCGTTTTTTTCCAAAATCAATAGACAATATTTTCAACCCCAGCATGAAATTTTTTTTTTTGCAACAAATCCCCAAAGAATGTATTCCTCAGGGTGATAGAGATGGGAATGAAAAGCTTCCCTGACGTGTTTCACTTTAAAGCAATGGCACAAGAAGTTGTGAAGCATCTATCTTGTTTACGCTGTGTTTTAGGCCTTTTTGTTAAACTTTTCATACTCCAGATTGCTGACATAATTATTTGCAGTGTAGATGGCAGGAAGAATCCTTTTTTGCGGCCAACATCTTCATCTGACTTTACTACTTCACTCATTGTTTTGTTAGTCTACGCTTATAGATACTTGCATATCATGCTGTTGTATATTAAACTTGTTTTTTTTTATCATCATCACAGCAAGTATACAAGAACTCAAGGATTCAATTCTTCGAAGCCAAGTAGAGCTTCTATCTTCTCTTTCAACGGTTCCGAATTAGAACCAAGGGGGATTTGATTCAGAAACCCTTTGTTATCTTTCCACCTGGTATTTTCGATTACTCTAAATCCTTATTTTTTTTTTGTCAAGCCATGGTTTAAGATTTAGTTTATTATAACTTAAATCATTATTCACCGTCCCCTTGGAGAATCAGCGTCATTAAGCATTGTGCTTGTATCTTCTGGTAATAGTATTAATTTCAGTTCATGGCAGCATCACAGATTCAGAAGTGCCCCACCATGTTCTATCTTAACCTCTTAGGTTACACATCGACCAAACGGATCTTCATGTAGAACCGAAAGTCCTAGGAGGATGTAGATTTCGTTAACCGGGCATACAAAGTCTGTTACTGCTTTTGATTGGTCAACAAGTCATGGTATGTTCTTGTCGCGTCGCTATAAATTAGTGAACTTTGAAAGATTTATACAGTTTACTTTATTCTTGTTGGTTTATGTTAGCTTCGAGTTAAGTATTCGACAAACTCTTTGGTTATATATCTTGCCATTATATTTTGCCTCATTCATCTGCTCACTAGAGTTATTTTATAGTTCATCTTATCTTTGCTTCAGCAGGGCTGAATGGTGCTGGTGTGGATTGTGTGGAGCATCGCTAAGAAGAAAGTACGGGGTTTTCTTCATCACAATTTTTCCGTTTGAAGATGTGAAATGGTTAAAGTAAGGACTGTTTAACTTTATTCACAAGAAATGGCATGATCGACAAAACAAGAACAGGGACTGAAACTGCATGACTTGGAAACAAACAAAAGGATCAGACGGGTAAAGAGATTTTTACAATTGTAGTGCTAGAAAATTCTCATCGCAAGGAAGGATACATGTGAACTACTGTATATTGGTAGATTTGAGTTAAATGCTTCCAAAGCTAATCGATATCCACGAAGGCAAAGGAGAGCCTAAAATCACTGTAAATCAACAAAATTTAAAAAATACCAACCACCACGTACGTACAATACTCGTAAGAATCAAACAATAGAATAATAATCATTAACAAAAATAAGACGAACCTAGTGAGAATAAGAAGTGACGGCGGCGATACAATAAACTGGGAGAAGGTATTGACTTAATACTTCCTTTTCTTTGTTTCATTAGATTGATACATCACCAGCTTTGCTCTTGATACTAAAATCGATTAGAAAAGGGAAGGGGAAACGTAACGTAACCGGAATGAAGCAGATTATTTTACACAAATATTTTTTTTGGTTGGCTAAAAAATAAATAAATATAGGATATGCATTTAAGATTTTTGAATATGTGATTATTCGACGCTCCAAAAGAAAAACCATGTTTGGATTGGATTCATTTCTTTTTTTGAATGAAGATTGGATTCATTTCTTTTTTGCTAAATGGTAAATATCATTAAAAATGAAGTGTTTAGGTGTTACAAGTTACAAATTAAAAATAAGTGATTGGATTCATTTCGCATTTGAGTTCTTTGAAAAATCGATCCTCCCTCATTCAAATCGAAAGAGCTAAGAAAATTATAGTCATAGATATATATCTCAATCTCTCTCTCGGGAGTTTTTCGATTCGTTTAGTACAGAAAGGTGTTGTGTTTCCGGTCAAATCGCTTGATTCTAACAAGGACTGTGGATTCCAATTTAAGGATACATGATGGATTCGTGAAGAACTTTGTCTTTGATGATTAACAGTTGTGCTATCACTAGGTGTGACGTGTCTCCACCATATATAGTTCTGCTAAATTGAATCAGAGTCGAGTAACTTCTATATACAACTTGCAACGTACGTTGTTGCGTGCAACACAAACAAGACGTCACGTACAGTAAAACACCTGTCCAAATCGCAAACCCAAAGAGCGAATCTCTATCGATCAAACCTAGGAGAAGTACATTAATCGACTACTCTAATTATGAAGCGGCTACCTTGTTTACAGAAATGACAGATATCAATCGCGATCGAAGCACAAGGCAGCCTTGGAATCGAAGGAACATCCCACGTATTTGGAACTCTACCTTGCGGTACAAGATAACTTCATCCCAACCCATGACTGTATGCAAAATCCACACACGAAACTGTACTGCAATTACCTGTCCAACCGCGGTTTAATTCACAGCAGTCGCGGTCAAGGACACACGGATCAAACCTAGAAACAATAAATAAATAAATTAAAAAAAAAAAGAAAAGAAACCTTTCTCCGGACGAGAGACCCGTGTGTTGAGGTAAAAACCATGGAATTTGCTTTTGTTCTGCAAAGTCGAGCATCCAATCTTTACCTAATTGAGGAAAACTTCATCGCAGACCTTAAATAGTTGATGATACACACTGACATTTTATGGATTTTAGGATCGATTATTACTAGGAGTTATCAAAGAGCTTAGAAACTCTTATTGTGACTAAGTCAAAGGAAACTTGTATACGTTTATAAATATTCCAAATGTGTTCCGGCTATGCGAATTGACAAACTCTGAAAGTGACTCCAATATTTTTCTAATAATTACTTCATATTGTTGTTACAATAATCAAATTGGCTTTCGGTTTTTGTGAAAAATCAAGTTGTTAGGTCTACGCACGAAGAATGGCAAAAAAAAAAAGAGAATTACTAAAAAGATCTTCAACGATGAAAAAGTTGAAGACAAGGTAGCCCCTTCTTAAAATTCTTGAGCTTTAATGTTTACTGTACTTCGCACTGAATAGGAATGTGTTTGGTTATAGGTGAATATATTATATATAGCTAGCTTGAAGCTAAGATGACACTTACGACACCAGAAACCGAAGATGGAGGAGACACATGTACATCATCTAGAGGTGACTGTGAGCGATTGTCTAAATTAATAAGTAAAAACTTGCGAAGGTTCGGTGAAGTGTGTGACAGGCTATATTCTGATAATGTTCAATATTGTTATGGGGGCCATGATCTTATAAGATATATAAAATTAATGATCATACTAGTTATAGTTATATACCGTGGTAAAAACATATTATCTTTGGTTAATGAAATTTTTTATATGCGGTAACTTTTTTTTTTGGTCAAAGAACTTTGAATACTTTAATTTCTATTTTTAGTTGATTAACCCCATTTTTCACGCTTCCAACCTTCGTCTTCGCGCTCATGTTAGTTCGCTGGAGTCGTACCTTATGTGAATCCACCAGAAAGGAATTAACAAGGTGGCTTTTATTCCCAAATCCTAGCTTAAGATGCCAGCAATGTACTGGTTTGCCAAATATGAGAGAATCAGATGAATCACTAGACGGAAGAATTGCCAACACGGTAGACAAGCTAAACCTTGAACAAGAATACTAATTGAAAAGTTCCTTAAACAGATTCTTAGCTTCTTGTGTAAACCCGTTTCGCACGAAAGCAGAGACCATCGAGTTCCACGAAACCAAGTCTCGATCGGTTGTTGCCTTGAACAACAACTGAGCCAGCCACATGTACCGTACATATCAATAAGGCTGTTTATTACCTCCAACGCTCTGGAACGCATCACCCTGCGAACCATGTAACCATGAATTGTTCTTCCCTCTCTTGACAAACAAATATCACCGCACATGGTTACTGTGACCAATGTGGCAATATCAGGCTGAAGCCTATCCACCGATTGCATTTCCTTCAAAAATACCAAATGCTTCTTGAAACATCCTATTTGAAGCAAAACCATTAAGGATTGGATTCCAAGAAATCACATCCTTGCATAATAAGTTTTCAAACACGGCTTCTGCAGCATCGGTGTCCCCACATTTTGAGTACATCGATATGATCGAGTTGGCCACAGAGACATGAGCTTCTGGGATATAACCTGATCTAATAACCAGCCCGTGGAAGGATTCACCTAAAGAAAGCTCTTTCAGAGAAGCACGAACTGAGATAACGCATGAGAAAGTCACATTATTAGCTTCTTGTCCTGAACCAGTCATCAACTTGAAGTAGTTCAACGATTTCCTCGGATGATCATTTGCAAGACATTTAGTCACGATTGTGTTCCACGAAACAATGTCTCGGGGCTCCATATGCGTGAATACACACTCAGCAGAGCTCAAATCCTCGCCTTTTGCATAAAAATTCATCAATCAACTGCATAAGTTAGAATCAGATACCAAGCCAGACACTACTGCCAAACAAATGAACCAGTGGACATATCTTCGAAAGGTTTAAACTAGATAACGCCGACAATGCAAGTAATAGCGTTGTCGAGTCACACTCGGTTCCCTTCTCAATCATCTCAACGAAAATTCTAAGAGCTGCCATGGAACGACCATTTCGATTCAGAGCAGTGATCATACTGTTCCAAACAATCATATCTTTCATCATCAGTTCACTAAACAGATCCAAAGAAGACACCACGTCTCCGGTTCTACCTTGAAGACGTATGCAAATCTTGAAGAAACCCACTCTTCAGAGCAGAATAATGGATACTCCTCGGAGTCTCTGCCTCTGCTCTCATCATGGAGGATCTAAGTACTTCAAGAAAGAACATAAAGCTCGACTCCACCGTCCTATTCTCTCTCTGAGGCATTTCAAGAAAGAGTATCCGGAGACGAGACAACTGACGTAAAGTGTCGCTCATGTTTTGAAACCGGAAAACAGATGATGATAAAACCCCAACCTAGAAATCACAAGCAAGGATCCGAAGGTTGGCAAATCAAAGCCTAGGAAAGAACCACTGAGGAAGAAGGATTGTTTCTAAGAACAAAGATTCATGATGGAAGACGATGATAAAGGTGATAGAGAGATTTAGGGAAGAAGATACTTGTTATGTATTTGATTAATTTCTCTTAAAGGGGTAAAAGCGTTACATATAGTAACCAATGAAATAAGATTATTAAACCAGACTACTAAACCGAATAATAAAGAGCTAAACCAATGTGTTAACCAGTTTATCCTATCACATGTTTTCTCTTACAGATGTGAAAATTGGAAGAAAAGTAACCGGAAAGAAGATTCCAACGAGTAAATGAGTGACCGGAACAATAAATTCAGCTTTCCATCACCATCAACTTCTCTTTATTATAATCCAATGTCATAAGAATAACTATTCCTTTTAGCCCAAATTTTTTTTGGTATTTTCAATTCCATATAAATGGTAGCTTAGTGGACAAGTCACCTAGTTTGATTAGGGGTTTGCTACTTACAAGCTAGAATAAGAAGGATACTTATATTACTTTGATTCCAAAAAACAAAACAAAATAAAGAAGGATACGTATATTACTAATGTCATAGATTCATAATAATGATTAAAAATATGGAAAATGATATTATCAATTCTTCAAATTTTTTTTCCAAATGATATAATATAGCCATAAACAAACTCTTCTTTTTTTTTATATGACGTCAAGCCATAAGCAATTATAATTAAAAATTTTAAAGTAATGATAGCGCATGCATATCTTCGTTTCCACATTTGGATCCCTTCTGCAAAATGCAGTTGCAGTTCCTACTCCATTAATTACATCATTAATTTTTTTTATAAATAAAAGTTCATCTTAATCTTCATCTTCATCTTCCTCTTCTGATTCCCTTTCTTCTTTTTCTTCTTCGGATGAACTTTTAAGTAAAAAGTAAGCTCTTCTCCTAATATCTTCAAAGTCATCTACTGCCACTTTCAAAGTTTCAATGGCCGCTACAAACTGATATGGCATAGTGGCGATCTGCAAGAAGTTTTAGAGAAACAAAGAAACCATTTATTGCCAAACAAACAAACAAACAAAAAAAAAACAAAGGAACAAACAAAGAAACTCTCACGTTCTTGAGGAAGTCGGTGTACTCCTTCAATGCTTCGATGAGCTCGGCATGTACCTCTATAGCCTGTTTTCGAGCAATTTCTCTGTCTATAGACTTTTGTGACACCATTTTTTTTTTTTTCTGTGTGTGGTGATTTCTCACTACTGAACTCTCTCCCTCCCTGTTTTATAGGACAACATTAACATCTTCCCACTTTCAGTTTATGTCTGATGTCAAAAAGAAGGACAGAAACGACACCGTCTTGTGTAATTAAGGGCTTAAACTTTGGGCTTAAAATTTGGGCTTAAACTTTTTATGGATTTTGGTTTCATTTTACAGTAAAGGAAATAGGAAAGAAAATTTTCCAAATTAGAACAAAAACTACGAGAAAATGCAAAGAAGCTCAAAGTTGAAAAACTATGGGACTGATGTCAAAAAAAAAAAAAAAAAAACTATGGGACTCTAATAAGTTGCTCTACTAAAAACTCACTCCAAAATGTCAAGTCTCTAAGCCAGCAGCAATTCCTGCATAGTGCAATACTGCAATTCATTAGTAAATCCATCACATTGGTTCAGTTCTCAAGAGCCAAGGCTGTTATAGTTCTTACCTCCCCGTTGTTCATGTACCCAAAGCCGTGCATCCCTCCTTCACCGGACATTCCCCAAACTAGAGCTGCTCATATGAACAACTCCTCCTCCTCCTCCTCCTCCTCCTCCTCCTCTAGATTCTAGACCCATTCCATTGCTTCTACCATAATTATTCGCCAGCTCTGCGTTGCTGTAACCACGATAGCTACCGCCTTCACCAACTGTTCCCCACTTGTCTCCCATACTTCCTACTCCATAGTTCCCATTGAACCCTCCAGTTATTTCAGCATTTGATATGTAACCCACACCACCATTATTCCCCCATAGTTGATTGCCCCAAACTGAGCAAAGTACTTCTTGAACTCTGTCTCAGTCACAGATGATGCCAACCCTCCCACAAATATCTTTGTAGAGTGTGCTGGACCAGGGGATCCCTGGAGGCTACTGTTACTTTTGTTCAATGATATGTGTTCATCTCTTGGAAGTTGGAACTGCCTTTTTCGCCTCCACCTGCACACAACAACAAGATTAACAACACTTTTAACATTATAAATTTACCATAGCTGTACCGTTCTTGCATAACGAATCTAAATTCATGAACTGGCAGAATATATCATCACAAATTAGAAATCACCACAATGAGAGTTTGTTAGTCATATCATGTAAGACTCGATGTCTATAAGGACTAGCATGCAGTCAAAGGCTAACAAGACATTCGAGAAACCACTGGTATCATTATGGAAACAGAAAGATGTGGAAATTATCTTTAAGTCAAAGGAACATCCCACGTATTTGGAACTCGGTACAAGATAACTCCATCCCAACCCATGACTGTATGCAAAATCCATACACGTAACAAGACAGTCACGGTGTTGTCATTTTTAAGATTAAGCATTTGTGTTCTTGTTCTAAACTATTTTCTTTTGTTGGTTGTCCCTTCTAAACTATTTTCTTTTGTTTTTGCTTTTGGTAGGATCTAAACAAGCACTAAAACATATTCTCTTACATGTCCAATCTCCTAATCCAACAACACTAGTTTCTTCAATCAGCTCTCTCTATGTTTCACATTTCGTTAAAGGAGCATTTTTTACTGATAAACTGTGATCCGTTAAGTCTCATTGATCCTTTAATATATATATAGAAATAGGCTCAAAATATATTTAATATAGAAATACAAAACCTTTATAATATGAACCAGTTATCTTTCTTTTTTTTTGTCCATTGTTCAAATAACTAATGTCACATAAAGAGTACAAGAATTTAGAGGAAATGAAGAGAAAAAAATGGAAGTAAGGATGTGTAAAAGAATGATGATGATATATGAATCAGAAGTCCGCAGAGCCAGGTCAGCGCGGGAAAGGAATAACGTCTCTGACATTATCTATTCCAGTGGCAAATTCGACCAGCCTCTCAAATCCTAGCCCGAATCCTGCGTGAGGAACTACAAACATACACACACATAGCAACAAAAGCACTTCATCAGCCTCCAAATTTCTATCTTTTTTTTTTTTCTACACTTCCTTGATCATTCCAACAAGATTCAAGAAAAAGTAACAAAAGATACAGAAGAAGAAAAGAGACCTGAACCATAGCGACGGATACCAAGGTACCACCAGTAGCTCTCTTTGTCGAGTTTCAACTCATCAAGCCTCGCTTCCAACACTTCAAGCCTTTCCTCTCTTTGGCTTCCACCTATCAGCTCTCCTATCTTTACTTACCAAAACCCAACATCGTTCATTATCAACAACTTTTATTATCAAAAAAAGTTTTTTGTTTTGTTTTATGCATAAGAATCTTAATCCTACCCGAGGCACGAGCATATCCATTGCTGCCACGGTCTTCCCATCATCATTCTCACGCATATAAAACGCTTGTATCTCCTTCGGATAGTCTCTTATTGTCACAGGGCGACCCCAAAATGCCTCTTCTGTAATGTACCTTTCATGCTCGCTCTGCAAATCGATCCCCTACTTCACCTACAAGAACCACTCCCATCAGACACAGCAACCCCTATGTGAGTGGAAAAGGAAACGTATGATTTTTTCTACCGCCGGAAATATCATTTTGAAGAAACCCCCACTAAAAAAGAATATAGAATCAGGATGTATTTACACAGAAAATACCGAAAACACAGGTAAACTGCTAGCTCAGAGGCCAAAAGCAGTACAGCTGGTATGAGAAAAGGAAACGCATAATGAAGTTTCCATTTTTTATTCCAAAATATGCTGCTCAAATCTATTCCAAAGGAGAAAGTAAAGCCTTTACCGGGAACTCAAATTTCTTGTTTGCTTTCAGAACAAGTTCAATGGCGTCTGTGTAACCCAGCTGGAGAAATTCTTTCTCAACTACGTCCTCTACAAGTTAGATCGTAAAACAATTATAATATCAGCCAGTGCAAACTGCATAATACTTTCTGATCACAGAGTGAGAATCAGAGGCCATACACTCAAGCGGTGAACGATACCTTTCTCAATCCATGTATCGAAGAACGTATTTTACTGTGAGCCTGTTACTTACAGCTGCAGTTACCTCTTAGCATCTTTAAGTTATCAATAGTATCTAAGACAGATCGCCGCTTAACTTCAAGTTCAACGTTACCACCAAACATTGGAGATGACAAAGATGATTCGATTTTCTTTCGATTGTAAGACAGCTAACTCTGTCTTCTTTAGCGAATTCAAAATACTTGGACTAGGCTCCGCAGAGACTGGCATCTCTTTCGTTTCCTTGGCTTCCCGGTGGAGTGTTGAGCAGGTGCTACAACCCTAACCCTACTTGCTGGCTAAAGTGTTGGTGTCTCTTTAAAACATTGCTCGAACTCGTCAGCTTACACAAAATTGTTTACTTATGTCTGCTTTCCAAGCTGAACTGTTAGGCTTTTTGAAGAGGAACACCAAAATTAGCTGTCTCAATGTTTTTAACTGAGATGCAGGACCAAGAAAAATGTAAAACTGTTGAGTAGTGTATAACTGAAACCTTCCCGTATCCGATTTTACCCTCTATCCTATGTTATGTAAATATTTTTCTCAAGCCTGAGCAACTGTCATTCATTGCTCTCTTTCTCACACATTTTTTGTTTGCCTCAAACATCCACTAAACAAGCATTAAAAAAATATTTTCTTACATGTCCAATCTACTGCAACATCACTATTTCCTCAGCCAGGAAAAAAGAAAAGCCTCTCGATGTTTTACATTTCGGTAAGGATCAAAGAAGATGCAATCACAACGTATGCAAGGAATATAAATAATCCTATTTGAACTAAAAATCTTGGATTTTCTCTCATGTTTGGGGAAGTCACCGACCTGTAAAAAAACCTCTTTGTGAGTCTAATTTAAATAGACAATAAAAGCCATATTTAAAACCGAAGACGAGAGATCAATCCTTCAACCTTGCGATTCGCTGGGAGAGGCGATGAAACGGTAAACTTTGGATGAACACAATGCCTGGTCCCGTCAGAGTCGCTGTTATTACGTTATCACCCTTTTTTTGATAAAATATACAGACGTGAGATGGATTTAGATTGGCAACTATTTACAAAAAGCAAAGATGTAGAAACATTTTGCTAGGAAGGAAAAGGGAAAAAATGCAACGTTACCCCGAAGACTGCGCGTCTTACAGGTGTAGCATGGTATTTGATTCGGAAATTGATAGAGGGAGTGAGAGCGGCAATGCAAGAAACGTCAATGGTGAGAACTTCTCCCACCTCCAGGTTTTTCTGTACAACTTATGATGCAAATGGACTAGGATCAGCTTGTTTTCTGTTTTTGGGTATAAGGCCTTAAACTGAAAAAGCATCATGTTGAGATAAACCTTAGATGCATACCAGAGCCACCGGCTATAATAAAAGCAAGACCCTGGCCAGATAACCTTTGTCTCAGAAACCCCTGCAACAACGACCCCGTGAGTTAAAAGCCAAACATGTATAAAATCTCACATAGTGGCATCTCAAAGAAGTAACTAGGAAAGATTTAATAATCAACCTTTAAGTTTTCAAAGAAATGCAATGTGCTGTGTTCCTTACCTCAGCGCCAGCTGCAGCAATGTTTCTAGCTCTATGTCTCTGGTAAACAGAGTTTATGACCTTCACATCATGGACAGAACAGAGAAATGCATCTGGCTACACAACAAGAAGAAAAAATCACATCTTTGAAATGTTGCTTTGTGGAGAATATATAACAAAAAAGTTGACGGTTTACCTGGCATAGTATGTCCCCACCAAAAATTGCCAAATCAAGCTTCACGGAAAGAACCAAACAAACACATAAGAATAAGACAAGAAATGTATATTAAGCATCATACTTAATAATAAGAACAATGATGAAAAATTATGGGAGAGCTAGGATCACTAACTGGGAGAATCCTTGCCAAAGAAGGTGCAGCGATACCGACAAATCCATCGTTCTGCCCAGTGTTGCGAAGAAGTACACTGCTAACACTCTTGCCTAAAAGCCACTGTACAACTCCAACATCTACTTCAGGGGTATAAGTATTATCCATCTCAATGGAACCAGACATGTAGCACATGGAACCTACAATCACTATATCAATTCAGCTAACGTATACAATCTTAACCCAACAGCTCTTACTAAGTTAACTGGAAATTACCAGGCTTAGCAACGACCTTCTCCTGTGGTTTTAACATGATCTGTTAACAAAACAATCAAATGGTTAGAAAACTTGAGTTGGAGCAATCAAATGGTCACAAATGGACAGAACTGCAAAACAATGTTCCACCACCTACCTGAACAACCTGAGCTTCACCACCAAGAATTTGGAATGGTGTAACTGTATCTTCTTGGCTCTGCATCAAAAGACCACTTGTGAGATTATATTAGCCATTCACAACAACTGTCTGTTGTCGTATCACAGAAACGTATATTCATTAAAACGTTGGATCACCCGCTTAACCGTAAAATACACCTAAGAGTAGACAGAAACACGAGATTGGAAAGACGACCTGATAGACATAAGGCTGAAACGGAGTTGAGAAAAACGGAGCAGCCATGTGACGGTGCAAACGTCCGACCTCGATACGAAACGATCAGATCGCAGATTCACTACTTGTTCTTTTAATAAACCTCCGGTTTCCGGTCGAATTGTTCGCGGTTGATGTAACCGACGGCAACCTATTAAATTCGCTTAAAATCGACTTTACTACACTCTCAATCTGCGCGTGGATTCTGCTTACGTGGAGAGATCTCATTGGTCATAACATACAAATCCACGCAATTTTCTTCTCAATCAAACCATTTCCATTTGATACAAAACTTTATATAAAACCGGTTTAAATACATTGATACAAAATCATTAATTACTACAAGGATGGATGGATGGATGATCTCTACAAAACTCATAAAAGGCCTCAAGAAGTACCACACTCTTCACGTTTGCACTCTTCGTCTTCGCGCTCATGTTAGTTCGCTGGAGTCGTACGTTATGTGCATCCATCAGAAAGGAACAAGGTGACTTTTATTCCATTACTAGAAACTAGACAGTTTCCCAAAGAACCCAACCAACACAAAATGATCCCAAAAGGAAAACCAAAAAGCCTCTGTCTTCATCACCAATACCTCAAAGTGGAGACACATGACAGATCTCAAATGCTCGCATCAAATGAACACTGGAAGCTTTGGGTAATCAAGCAAATGAATCCAGTCCGGGAACAAGAATCACTGAAATGCAGTCTGAGTTCAACTACTACTACAAGCATTGAATTTCCTCATCGTCTCTACACTATCAGCTATTGTAGACCCTGCAGTACCAACGAAACCTAGTGAAGCACAGCTGCAAACAGCTTCCTCTAAGTAAAGTTTCACATTGGATACTTCATGAGGAGAACAATGCTTCTGCATCTTTTTTATGCTGTTTAGACTCATCGGAATAGACCCGAATTTCTGGCCGTGGCTAGCGGAAGCAAGCTCCTTTTGTGTCCTCACTACTACTTCATCTTGTTCCCTCAGGAAGTGGAGCTTGAAATTTGTAGAGTTCTTAGACAAATCACCCAAGTAAGTTCCGGTCCAGTTGCTTTCAGGAAGGTCCGTCATTACAAACACATGAATGAGACCAGGATTCTTCACGCTCAGAGATTCCAACTTCTGGTGCAAACCCATAAACGTACTCTCCTGGTGATTCTTGAACTGTCCATCCAGCAGTCTAAGCTGCGCGCAAAGAAACGGTGCCTTTATGGTTCCCGACGCAAACTTCTTGCCTGCGCTCATTATCTCTCGAACAAAAGGAAGGAAATTAACCTTCTCAATCAAAGATTTCATCTCTGGGACACTTGAAGATTTATGAAAATCGATATACGATTCAGACCCTTTGTACGGAGCCGTGAAGAGACTCCCAAATGCCAAAACAGCATAAGACTCAGCTTCTGTACCATGTCCAAGAGTCTTATACACATCTCGACGCCTTCTCACGTAAGATATTTTCTTCTTCTTCTTAAGCTTCTCATCAGCCTGGAACGAATCTAATCTCCCATCAGCATCTCCATTTTTATACGTCCAGACCGTAGTTCTACAATCTTCATCCACAGCATACAAACATTTATCTACATTCCCACGAACTCCAGATAACAAATAGCCACACTTTCTCAGAGACTCATACCCCTCAGACTGTTCATCTAATTCAGCAGAGCATAGAGTCTCCAAGTCAACACCACACAGTAGCGATGCGAAGTACCTGAGGTCAATGACTCGAACAGCCGAAGAAGATACCAGCGACGAAATGTCTACAATATCAGCTATCGAAACGTACCTAAACACACAAAAATTCGTCAGCCACTATGATAATTCACCAAATCCAAACCGAAAGAAGGAAGCTTTAAGTAGATGCAAAGTGTGCCTGACCTGCCAGTCCTAAGAAGCTCAATAGAATGATTCCAAACAGAGAGTCGTATCTCACTCGGGCTCAAAACCCTAAATTTCGGACAGCTACCGAGAGCGACGGCGTGATGATCAAGAACCGGAGGAACAATTAGAGTCCGGTTAAGGATTCCCGCCATTAGAACCGCATTCTTGAATTCCGACAGCTGATTACTGAACCCACTGTGCGGAGCGTACAAGAGAAATCTCTGACCTAGAAGAGTTCGGGTTAGTGTCTCGGATCTGCACTGAGGGAATTGGACGGATCCAGAAAAGGCAGAGATCGAGAAGAGTGATTTGGGTATCTCCGAGTAAGTGATGAAGAAGACGAATACGAACAGAACAGCAAGTACAGAGACGGAGCAAAGACATATGGCGGATTTGTTGGTTTGCTTCTTCCTGTTCGGCCATGGCCTCGGGGTTGGTCTACTGGAACTGAACAAGTTCATGTTTTTGCTCGAAGAGATTACTTGAGATGCCATCATTGTGTTATGGTCTTTGCCTCTGACAAAACGGTGCGTTTTTGGATTTTGGGCCTATATAATCTGTGATGGCCCAGACTCTTGTCTCTCTCCAACTCCCACAGTATGTACGTATGTGGTTATGATTATGAAATATGAATGGTAAAGTGAAAATAAAAATCAGCACTCAGCAGGATGACACAAGAACATCTTGAAAAGAAACATATTATTATTATAAATCCTTAAACGCTAAGGAGTTTTAGTACATGTTTGAACGAAACTAAGGGTTATGCTAAACCAACACAAAGGCAAAGGGCGACAATGACATTTATCTTCCTTTCTTTTCCACCCTAACAAACAAAGCTGAATCTAAACAGTTAAAACAAACCTAATCAAACAATCTTTATTTTGAAGTTAATATAACCAAGAACTAATCCGAGAGTCCCTGCCCCGGAACCTGTCTGCAAATTGTTGTTGTTGTTGATAGTCATGTTAATGACAGTGAGTCACTTGGCTACAGCTAAACTCTGGGAGACCATCGCATTGGTTAGACAGCATGAATCACGGTGTTTATGTCCGAACCACCACCATTGGCTGGATTTGGATGAAAGGCTGATTGCCTCGAAGACGAACCTCCAACGAGTTTCAATGAAAGAGACTGTTCTGATACACCGTTTTGGCTAGACTCCCCGAGGCTGAGCTTAGACATACCAAGAAGTTGATCGACATTAATCGGGGCGGCTTTAGAGTGCACAGCTGTTGGCCTAAGGATCTCGTGAGTCTCTTCCTTTGCTGGCTCGGTAACATACGCAGCAGGCCATATCGGGAAGGGGAATGAGTAGAACGGTGAGAAGTAAGTCGGGTACAGCACAGGGAATGAACCAGGTGGTTGTAGCTGCGTTTGGATGGTGTCTTCTGCTCTGAAAGAAGTAGGAGCTGACACAGGTGGTAGCTCCTCACCACTAGAGTTGGTGGATTTCATGGACTCACACTCCTCCGTTTCCACGATCAACGGTGCTGGAACAGAGTCAGTGCTCTGCATTTGTGTTTCCATGGGAATGTCCTCAGGTTCTTGAGAATCCATCATAACGTCTGCTAACTGCAAATGAAATTATCGCATCAGGAGAATAACAGAAAAAAAACAAACAAAAAACTATCTACACTGGAGTGTTACTGAGCATGAAAAACATACTCGCTTTGACAAGTTACAGCCTCAAGCAGATCAGAAACTAAACAATCATATGAGTATGTGCTTAAATTATATTAGGAAGCAGAAGCACAAACTAACCTCATCAGGAATCATATCAAAGAGACTAGAACGTCTCTTGCGGCGAGAGACATTGGATTGTCTGATAAAGTACTTCTGAGCGTGACTTGCAACTTGAGTAGGTGTCCTCGTTGTCACATAGTTCCTAGAGATACCTCTCCAATCTCCTTTCCCCAGCTTCTGCAAACCCAATAAGAACATCCTATGCTCCTCCTCTGTCCACGGATTCCCTAATAGTATTCCAAAAAAAAACACAATCATCAAATCCACAAAAAGTCGGACAATTTACGATAATTCCCAAAAAGGTAATCTGAAACCCATATGATATCGTTCAGAAACAGATGAAATTTCCAATATATCCTCTCAAGAAAATCTCAAAAAGGAACAAACCTGATGATAACGTTACGGAGATCAAAGATAAAATCCCATAAAGTTGGAAAACGAAGAAGAGAGAATCAAAGATACCTTTTTTCCTCTCGCGGCTAGAAGAAGAGCCAGGGACAAAGTCCTCAGAGGCGTAACCATCGCCGACGCCGTGGTCATGGCCATCACCGGGAGAACCGGGATTGTTCGACCCGTTTCCGCCAAGACCACTCAATCCAGAGCCCGAGTAGTGGCTGAGATTACCCATACTGGCACTTTTCCGGATCGAACCCTCAGTGAGCCGAACACCAAAGAGCTTAACCCCACGATTCGGACATGTACGTGAGTTGTGTCCATTTTGATTGCAGTGAGAACAACGGCGAGTCATCTCCGAATAGGATTATGTCTTGAACAATCCTAATCGGATCTGATCGGACTCGATTTCGGGTCCTCCGCCGTCGATCGGATCGAAGATAATCTCCGAAGCACAGAATCTGATAAACAGGAAGAGAGAGAGAGAGAGACACAACAGGGTTATAAAGGGGGTTTATCTGGTCGGATTTATTACATAAAATAAAATAAAAAAATATCAAGTAATCTCCTGTGTCGCAGGTAGATTTTTTCATTTTTCATCTTTCCTTGTTCTATTGACTTCTAGTCAAAGCATGCAGTTGATGTCTTTGGAACACCTTTGAATTGAATTATTATTAACTTGTATACTATTTTCCCAATAAATTTGTGCAACTATGCATGCTCATAAATTAATTGTAGTCCATTGACTAAAGACCAAAACATGTAACTATAATTTTCAATAGTGTTATTGATTTAGACTGTTTTTGTTTTTTTGACCAAGGCTACACTATATTTGTTTTTCAGTATATATATATATGAAATGTTTTGTTTTAAAGTGTAAAAGGGAAACTTTTAATCAATGTATATGTTACAACAATGTTTTTTTTGCCTTTTTGATAATTAAATTCGTGTGAAGTGTATATAGGATATTAGTACAATTCATAAGTTTCATTTAGAACAACTCTATTTTTGTAATTTTGAACCACTCTTTGCCATAAAACCCCCCCCCCCTGAAAAAACATGTGAATATTTTTAGAATGTTATACAACGTAATCATCATAAAACCACATCTCTTAACTGTTACAAGTAACAACTTCGAGGAATTCTAAACATGATTAAGCAAAGAGGTTCACGATATGTTTATTTTATATGCTCGAAGGACGTACGTGTTAACGTGTCTTATCATGATTCACGACGAGTGATTGGATTTAGATAAGTAGGACCCACTTATCTCAGCCACGTGGTCACAAGTAGAAGGACTATTAGAAATGCAATACTACTACTAGTCTACTACGTATAGCTTCCGCCGGATCTGATTGGATCACACAAGAAATTTTGCAGCCGTCCACGTGGCTATTTAGGCTCTGTAAATTTCAATTTATTAGGCCCACCGTTATATTTGGGTTATTAGGCCTGTGACACTCGGCCCTTACAAGGTTAAGGGTAACTGGCCACTTGCTTGAGCTATAAGAAACCGATGGATGCCCTAATTAGATGTGTAGTAAAGTCTAAGTACATTTAAGCAAGAACAGAAGGCTTTCATATGTATACGAGAAGCCCATCAATTTATCGGCCTGGCTTAATATTTTGTAAAGTAACAAAAACGTCATAATCGGCCTACAAAAAGTTAGATGGTCCCAAAACTATTTCAGCCTAAACCATGAAATAATGATGTAGATCAATTTAAGAATGTTTCCAATATCTCAAATTTGACTCAAAGTTCTACTAACTTTCTTGGCCTGCCACATCACGGATTACAAAATGTTACCAGCAATAGCACCACACACACATCCTATCGATTAAGCTTGTTTAGCATTTTACCACATGATTCCACAATGACAAAGCAAACATATTTTTTCTGTCGCTACTCCAACAATAACAAAACAAACATAAATATATCCATTTAAGTAACGCTATTAATTTTTGGTTAAATTATTAGCAAATAAATGTTTACAAGATTCTCGCAACTTAAATATGTTGTTTGAAATTAAGAGCATGCTAATTTAGTACAAAAAAAAATGGCATAGATTTCTCAAGTTTTGTGTTCACATTCTGGCAACTAAAGTATGTTGTTTACAATATTGCTCTTGTCCCTTTCCTGTAATTTCCTATCTCGAGTAAAAGAGTAGAAGCACAATCGCTGAAACAATCATGAAGGTGTGTATAGGTTTTTATGAATATGACTAAAACCTTACAAATAAACTCTATGTGATATTATTAAATTATTAGATGAAAGGGAAGTTAAATTAAGAAAAAGTCCAATAACGAATTTATATGTATCGGAGTCGAATAACAAAATTAAAATCGACAAAAGAAAGACTTATAAGAAAAGAGAAAGAAGAATCAAAGAAAATATAAATATAAAAGAAAACAAAAAAAACAAAATTAGAAAGAAACGCATGCACCGGTTTCCGTAAATCTCCCATGGTCCGTCCTTTCTAGATCTCTCCTGCTCCTCTTTGCTCTCTTTAGGGTTTTTTGATCTCTCTATTCTCTACGCACAGGTGGCAATAAAAAAAAGCATATTCGCAGTTAATACGTTTGTTCTCAAAATGTCTGCTTCGCCGGCGAATTTGAAGTCTCTCCATGGCTTTTCATCTCTCACGCTTGGAGCTCAAGTCTCTGCAGCTATGACTGATGTCGAGGCGAAATCGGAGAGAACTGCTTCTCCATCGGCGGATACGGCGGCTGTTTCTAACCGAACGGTGGCGTCGCGGTCAAGTCGTCAGCCGCGTCTCTCTTTCGCCTCCTTCGCTCCGTCGTCCGACCACGATTACCCTAAGAAGCTGAAATCCGATGCTACCGAAGAGAATCCGCCGCGGAGGGAGGGAGTTCCGGTGTCGGTGAAGGAAGGAGAGGAAGAAGAGGAGGAGGAGGAGGAAGAGGAGGAGGTGAAGAGGACTTGGAATCTCCGGCCGAGGAAAGCTTGCGGCGGTTTGAAGAAAGGAAACGGTGTTTTCCCGGCGGAGACGTGCGGCGGCGGAGGAGGAGGAGGAGCGTCGGAGGTGAAGAATCAGAAACAAGGCGGAGTGACGGAGCCGAAATCGAATAGACAGAGAGGGATTCCGGCGGAATCTCCTGGGTTAGGCGGCGTTGAGGTTAAGAACGAGAATCATAGGCTTTGGGTGGCTCTTTCTCGAGATGAGATTGAAGAAGATGTGTTTAGTATGAGTGGGAACAGACCATCTCGCCGTCCACGCAAGAGGACTAAGACCTTGCAGAAACATCTCGATGTAAAAGTCATCAACCACCAACTGTTTGATCAATTGCCTCACACAGACTTTTCACTCAAGAAAGATTGTGTTTTTTCTTAGTCTCTCGTGTTCTTGGTAGCTCAATGACTAATGTTATTACGTGTGTAGGTTATTTTCCCTGGATTGTGTCTCGTTGGGATGAATGCTGATTGCTTCAGAGTATCAAACTCTCCTGCTAAGGTGAGCTGTTCACTTGCTTGCTCGATTACGCTTGGATCAATCTACCCTTTTAAAGCTACATTGATCTGTAGATTGTGTTAAACTAGAAGCAAGTCGAGACCTTTGTCTGCTTAGAGATGATATGAAGTTTTATACTAGGGATTAAGCCCGTGGTTGCAAATGGTACTGTTGGTTTTGTGTTGTAATATTCAATCAGTGACAAGAAACCAAGTAAGAGCGGTTGTATTTCATTTGCAGCGATGATCGGTCCTATAAACCTGCCGGCAAGAGAGTATTTTGGTGACAGAAAAAGGTGAAGTTTCTCTCCCTTCTTGAATCTTTTGTCATTTTTCATGAGTAATGTTATGGCTTTGATATTTGGAGCTTTGGGATTAAGTAGTTGGGAACTTGTTTCTGGTTTGTTGCAGGGTAGATAGGTATGCCGGTGACATGGTCTAGAATCCAGATACACAACAGTAAAAGATAGGAAGACGAAATATCTTAGAGACATGTTCTTGTCTCATATCAAAACTTAGTAGGAACAAAGTTATAAGTAAATATGGGTAAGTTCATAAAATATATCTATCTATATTTATAAAAAGAGAGAGAGGGTTCGATTTTGAGTTATCGATAATGAAATCCAGTAAATCGGTTTGTATGATGGTGCTTTGTGGTTAGATCTAATGGCAGAGTAAATTTCATTTCTTTCTGCTCTTTTCTTTTAAACTTGCCAAAGCGAAACAACCACATATATATTTATTGGTTAAGAAAGGTTTGTCAAACAATAGAAATTGAGACTCATAAGTATAATAAGGTCGCTAAGTGAAAGCAGCAGAAAAACCTGCATGCAGTTTAGTGCTAATGTATATTTATATATTTGTAGATAGCTCTGCATTAGGAATTACTACGAAAATGTGAAACTGTCACAAAATGTCTGGAATAATCTGCGGCTTCCATATGTGAGACGTAGACCACTTCGCAGTATGCCCTAAAGATAAATAGCACATTAGGCCATATCTCAGAGACTCAGAGTTCTGCTATGAGTTGACCATAAGTGTAACCGAGAGAGAAGATGCAGTGAAGGAAGTGGGTGCAATAGAATCACCCATACATAACTTGGAATTGAAAAGGGAAAAGTCATTGCTCGAAGTAAGCAAAGATAAGCTCCGATAAAATATTTATATCAAACCGATTTTATCCTACAAAGAGTTATTTAGCAGTGAGTGCATTAGCGACAAAGTTGAATACAACTTCCAGATTTATTGCAATGTCATTAACTCTGTAGGGACTGGAGCCTCAGATCAATGATACCTAAACATTTGGTCAAACATGTGTGGTTTTTATTCTATGCATTTTAGACCCGACACAGTCTAAACTATAAATCTTAGACTGAATTACATTTCAAGAAAACATGTTGTGGTTCGAATATAAGCATTCATTTATCATTTGTGTGGTTTATTTATGTTCCACTCAGTTTTCTGTTATAATCTACTTCAAGTTATCCATCACACAAATATTTACTTGTATTTGATTTTGATAAAATAGGTACAATTTTAGTTATTCTTATAATTTGTAATATGATCATAATAATTCAAACGATGGTTAGATCTCACCCATACTCCATAGATATGTGTTCACCGTTCATATTTATGTGACAAAAAAAAAAGGCATCTTAAGCCTAAGGTCCTAAGGTGATATTAAGGATAACCTAAATCCCCAATAAGCTCAATGGGCTTGCATTCAGGATTTCAAATCCAAGAGATCTGAGATAACCTATGATGATTGATGATTCTCTCTTCATTTTTTAGGAAACGTGATTTTTCTTGCAAATTTTTTCTTTTATTTGCATGAGCATGCTTACTTTGGAGAAGGTTTGTCCCATTAATTATGAACTCCTCATTATTACTATAATAATGGGAATAATTATATAGGGAGTTTCGGACATATCATAGGTTATCTTATTATCTTATATATGCGTTTTTGTGTTTCATCACATAATGATTAATAGTCCACGATCATTTGACTCTCACCGTTTATGCTTTTCTACAGCGAAGCCAAATACTCATCTTGTCGGTATTGCAATATTTTAATTTTTTTTCCGAGTTAAAAAAATTAGTTCCAAACCAAAACTTAATCACCATCACATGTTGTTGTGGCCGAATAACAAGAAAACGAAGAGTAATGTTCGAAGTGGGCTCCTCTTGGTTCCAAAAAGCCGATTCATTTGAGAGCACCTTTTTCACTGATTACATCACACACACTTAAAATAAATTATATACAGTGTTGGTATCAAATTCCATTTAATAAAAAGTATGGGATTATCAAATTTCAAATATTATTGGATTCAAATCCAAATCAAAAGCAAAGTTAATTTACCGCATGTCCATATGCATTTCGTGTACGCTGATTGTTTACACGGATATATTGATTACTTACAACTTACTTTCTCATCTAAATTTGAAATATTGGTTTTGGCAAAAACTTATTACCATAATATGAATTAATGATTATGTGAGATATATTTAGTTAAAACTTTTTAACATAAAATTGGTTAAACCATGGTTAGTTATAAAATCATGTGCCATAATATACTTGCTTTATCTACGTCACACACAGTCCCCATTGTACTAGAGATGTATTTCTTTTCAACAACCAACCAACCCACAACACAATCGCACAAATGATTCCTTACTCTGTCACCAAGTGGATTAGGGTGTAACGCTAGATTCCATTATTAGCCTTCGTCCCTACTAAAATATCAAAATTAATTTTGGATGTTTTCAATATCTGAACATTCAAGCCATAGTTCCTCGTCTTCCTAATTAAGGCTCCAATTGATTATTACATATAATGACCATAGTGACTAGTGACTACACATAGATCGTGAACTCGTGATTATTTATTGTCGTCATTTTACGAATTTCACTAGAATCATAAATTTATGGTTCTATGTATATATCTTATTTTACGGAATGGTTTGGTGTGGCCATTTTTAAACCACATGCATGTATTATTGATTTATTTCTATAAAAAGGTATTAGAGAGTACAAGTCTAACACTCTAACAAAGCCCATTAGCCCATGTATTCTAGAGTAAGCATAATATATTTTGTGTGAGGTAAGTCACTTGAGTAAGTGCAGGTGTCATTATGAGCAGCTTTCTTCAATTCCTTTATGACAAAGTGAAAATCATCTCTATTTACCTTTACAATATAAACATCTTCACATTTCTTATCTCATGGCAATCTATTTTTATTTTGAAAAATACTTGCATGGTATCAGAGTTAAGCGATTTGTAAAACTCTCACTTCTCCATCATAAGATTTAATCTCCCGTCATAACTATATATTATTCCTACGTTCTGATTCTTCTAAAAACAGTTCCATCGATATATACCTTATAAATATTTTAGAAATAAAGAAAAATTAAAAAGAACAGAAAATTAAAAAAAAAAAGAATTTTTCTTTTGAGAAATTCTAAGATATCCTCTAAAACTTTTTTTTTTTACATTTGGCACTTTATAAATAGCTCAAGATATTTTTATTTGATTAAATAATTGAGTTTTATTAAATAATTAACTTTTAGTTGTTTAGAGTAATTGCATTGATAGTTTTTCATACAATTTCTCACTATTTAAATTAAAAAGAAAAGAAAAGGAGAAAACCAATCTTTTATTTGAAAACTCATAAAAATAAACTTGATAAACCCAAACAACATATTATTTAATGATTTGATCTCTTGTTTTGAAATATTTATTAAGAAATTTTTTTTTCCTGCGTATCTAAGATGGTCTTAGAAATCCAATTTAGAAACATGGTCAATAGAGCTGCTCTAAGGGCTAAAGCTTTGAGAAAGCGAAGAAGCTCATAAGAGCTATAGTGAAACAAGCTTACCACAAATTGTTCCGAACAAAAACTGCAATTATGTATTCTCTTTAGAGACTGAACATATGTCATATTATGTCATATTAGCTAGTTTAGTAGATGGCTAGTCTAGATATCTAGATTTTGAATTGAGAATTTAAGATGAAATCGGCTGTTTTTTATTGATACACTTGAGTTTGATAAGATTTTTATGGCTGCGATTTTTTTGGTTTTTGATGAGCATATCCAAAATATTTGATGCAATGCCAAAGACAAATTTATATTGATTAGAAAGCAGTTTATAGTTAGCAAATATATGAGAATCATAGAATATATTATAAGGTTTTCAATAAATGGTGGGCACACTCTCCTTTGTCTAAAGTGATGGATACAAAAACTTGGAATTTTGTGGAAAAGAATGGTTGACAATACTTATGATGGAGTAACAGTAGATCTCCGAATAAAGATCAAGAGCTTTTATATGATTATGAAAAATGTCTGCGTTCTTATCTCTACGCAAGTATAGAGATCTGTCTACATTTCATGTTATCTGTTGGCGACTCTTTCTCTATCCAATTAACCCATCTTCATTTTCATTTCTAAATTTAGCGTCTTGCTTTCATCAGACGCGCCAAGTTTAGAGGGAGTATTAGAGAACACAAGCCTAAATTACAAAGCTCGTTAGTTTAGGAGGTGTTATTGGATAGTGTAATTTAATTGAATTGAACGTATTTT